>CAJNJA010005587.1:0-14682 GCA_905231915.1 Symbiodinium necroappetens
GAGTTATATGTTCTCTCCCCCCCCCGGGCCCCCGAGGAGTTCGAACCCTGGGTTCCGGAACATTCCAAAAACCTATGCTCCCCCAGAGAGAGACACTCCGCTTTACCAGGCCGTTTTTGCTGAAAAGTTCGCAGCCATATTTGTTACAGTTGATTTGTCATGTTGCTTGGCACATGAATGCTCTTACAACTCGTGTCACAAGGACGTCGATTCTGCCAGTGATGTTCGAGGCGAAAACGCTCAACTTCGCTCCAAAACGGCCTCTTCGATTAAGACAATGTCAAAATGAAGAATGCCGAGTGCGTGTTATGTCTTTTTCATGCCCCGTATGACTATGCATTTCTATTGTGGAAGTTATAGCATCATGCAAATTGTTCGCTGGACGAATATTCGGCGATTTTGTTTTGATGTTTTACACTCTGCAACAAGACAAGCATCACGGAGCAGTTCCTGAACCTTACTGCCTATGTGTATAAAGGTGTGACCTGGTCGCACCGTCGCCAGAAAAACGAGAGAATGAGTTTGTCGCATGTTAAGTTTCGCGTGTGATCATGAACTTTGCATGTTGATTTCATGCAGAACATGTGATTTCATGAAGAGAACACATGATGATCACACTTGTGCGACAGCAGTCGGCTCTGGGAGCTGGAACTCATTCTTTCGCCCACCTATCCAGCCGGGGATGTATCGTGGAGGAAGATGCTGGGCATCATCTCAATTGTCTCCTGCGTGCACTTGCAATGGTGCCAGTTGATCTGTCATGTTGCATGGCACATGAATGCTCTTACAATTCGTGTCACGAGGACGTCGATTCCGCCGGTGATGTCAAAATGAATGCCGAGTGCGTGTTATGTCTCTTACATGCTCCGTATGACTATGCATTTCTATTGTGGAAGTTATAGCATCATGCAAATCATTCGGTGGACGAAGCCTGGCGTCGTTGGATGTCCCCGCTAATGGCCATTGCCACGGAGCTGGCCCAACTCTGCAGGTGCATCATTGCGATACCGGAACAGCACGCCTTGGATTTGGCTTGGTACGAGCTTGCCAAGCCGGGGGATGGTTTTGGCTCTTTCTTGAGGAGCTTTCCTGTATGCAAGATGTCGCGCATGCCAGCGCAAGTGAAGGGCTACCACTGGACGGGAGCTTTATATTGGCAAAACTCCGTCACCCGGGGCCGACGGCATGGACAAATCCCCCTGCTTGATTGCGGGGCGCTTTTGCCCATCCAGCTCGTCTTTTCGTACTGAGGCGCCCTCTGGACGACCCTGCATCTGCGGTTGGAGAAACCCGACCGCACTAAGCGTGCGGCCATCCTGAAGGGTGCACAGCGGATATCCACCACGCTGCGGCGGCTGGCGAGGATTGGTTTTATCTCGGGTGGGAGCTCTCCCTTGATGAGTGGCGCAATGCGTGTGACCGCTTTTTTGCTGCCGGTGGGCTCGCTGATGGACTTGTTATGACTTCCGCGCACTGGCTCTCTGCAAGGGCTTTCACTGCGCCCACTGCGGTACACATGCCGCCAGCTTGGGAAGATTTATGAAAAACGCAAGTACAATGCGCTCTATGCCACTATGCGCTAATGATGAGTAAATTGATGACGCCTCTGGCAGATGGATTGCTTGGTTGGACGCGTTTGAGTATGCGATGCAGTCAAGGTTGGGGTGTGCAGATCCCACGCATCTAAAGCCGCGTTGGCTGGCTATATGTGTGCTGACCCGTCGATGGTGCCGGGCCGTGTCCGATCGCATCTGCTGGTGATGGTCACAGGTGTGTTCTGCATCGCAGCAACGAGTCCGCATCGACGCAAAAAACCAGCTGGAAGCTCTGCAAGCAACTTACAAACACTGCAGCGCAAAAGCAAAGACTCCGCAAAGAGCTGGAGATTGGGCCACCAGCATTGGTGAACACCGCAAGCCCTTCGTGGCTCCGCTCTACAAGGACCTACACAGCGGCATGCATGGCACCTGGAACTGCTTTATGCGGTTGCCTGGACAGCACAGCCTGCCTCTCCAGAACGCTCACTGCATCATAACTGCCTTAACACGGCAATTGGAAGCGCTCAAAAAGGCCTCCAGGACAGATGCGCCTCGCGTGCCGCCGTTGCACAGGCACAGCTGTGGGTCCGCATCTCAATCCCGCACCACAATGACATACATGCCCCAAGAGACTCAGAGAGCAAGTGTTTGTACTAGAGTGGCTCCACCGCTCCACTTCTGCCTTGCGCACAAGCAGCCAAGGTGCCTTATAATAGAAGTGCGCCGCTGATGGGCTGCCAGCGCAGCTGACGCCTTAGCACATCCGCACCGCATGGACATCGGTGGCTTGCCACCCCCACCCGCTGCTTCTGGTACAGCGAAATATTCAGCGCTGGGAACTAAGTGAGACAGCAACGGCCTGAGCTGGTGCGCCGCATGCAACCACATATCGGCTGCTTCGCGATGCTTGCACAGCTTGCCGGCACAGTGCTGCTGGCAGGCACTGCGCAGCAAGCATGTACGCTCCGGCTGCCATCAACAAGCGACAACACTGTCGCCGAGAGCGGCTTTAACAAGTTTAGCACCGCAGAGTCGCAGAGCCATTAGGAACTTTCCTTCGCCTAGCAGCAACCTGGGCGCGCCTGCACCGCGGGCAGTTTCAGGTTGAACACCTAGCATGCGAAAAGAACGTCGGTGGATACAAGCTCAGCAGCGGCTGCATAGCTTTTGTTGAGCACCGCCAGGCAGATAGGGCGCGCGCCGCTCTCACACCGCTGGCTTCCGCATCGCAAAGCGCTGCCCTGCACGGCAAACACGTGCAATGGCCTGCAAAGCTTTTTCTGGCACAGTCGGAGATGCTCTGCTAGCAGCAAAACAGGGGCTTTCGCTTGTGCACGCAATGCAATAGCACGCTTGCGCTTCTTTTCTGCCACACCTGACCACTCGCCTCGCCAGGTACGTTCTGCGACACCCCAACCTCGCGCGGTGGGGGCAAAGACAGTCAGAGGGTTGCTGTGTCCGCTAAAGTGGGGGAGACGCTCGGCAAGCCTTTCTCTCTTCGAGCGCACCTCGCTCTGCGCTGACTCAGCAGTGACCTACGCCAAGAAGGGAGTGGGCACGTTTCCAATCCTTTACTTGTGTTTGCCTAGCTTGTGTAAAACCTTTAGAGAACAGGCACATGCGTGGGCTCCACAGCAGTCGTCTTAAGCAAAATCAAACTGTGAGACGAAGACAGCCAAGCTTCGAAATTTGGTATCTTTTCAGCCGCTAGGCCATGCTGTTCAAGGTGCGGCTGCAGTTGTTGAACGCGATGTCGGCCCTGAATCTCCTTGATTTGCGGCTCATTTTCATTAAAGGCTTCTGCCCTACACCTCAAACCTTCGACTCAAAACCCTAAACCTTTTAGATTTAAGATCTTATTGTTATACCATCGATGGTTTTGGGTAGGGATCCCGGGCTTTCTGACGCTCCCACAATCTCAAAACCTTATATTATCGCGCAGGGTTCTGAAGTTTAGGGCTGCGTGGCTACAGTTCACCCGTTTAAGTCCACACTCCACACTCTGAGACCGTGTGCGCACACATGCAGTTACTGTTGAGATGAAACGAAACAAGCAGGAATAAGGCACACGAAGTCTCATAGCATCCGTGGCAAATACATCCATCCGCCGGATGTGCGGTGCGCCGAGAGTTGGGCTCGGAAGGAGAGGGCATTGAGCTTTGGACGGTTCGTCTCAGGTTTCCGGGTTAAGGTGTCCAATGCTTTTCCAATCTTGTGGGTGCTGGTTGCATGGTTTGACATTGGGTCGCCTTGGGCTCAGATTCCCTAGCCAACCACAAATAGAACCTAAACCCTAAAACCCCTGTGCTATTATGCGTATGTGCTAGCTCTTTCTGATTCTGAATGCAATGTAGGCGACTAAATGCAAAACTTGCTGCAGAACCTTAAACCTTAAACCCTAAACTGGCAAGCTCGCGGCGGTAGGCCCATAGGGTTCAAGAAAAATCGATTTGCAAGCAGACAAAAAGTATGGTGGCCGGAGGCATTGGTAGATCCCAAACTCCAGAACCCTAAGCCTGAAACACCAACCCCGCCCGAAAGCCCCAGATTGAAAATCCATAAATCCTCTCGTCGCTACCCTAGCCCATAATCTTGTTGCGTTCGAACTACAATCCCATGGAAAATCATCTCCTGCATGGGTCCGGCACTTAAAAGAGAAAACTACGATTTTGGAAAGACTTACTTTAAGCAGTCCGAAGCCGTAGTAGTTAGTGGTTGTTGATGGAATTCTAGGGTGTGTATTTATCAGAAGTTCAGCTGGATTTTGTCCCCTGTGCCCTAAACCCGAAACCCTAGGGCGTTGGACTTTAGGGTTTGGATCTGGGACATCCGAAGTTGCTTTTCAGCAGAGCTATGGGGGTTTAGGGTTAAGGGTGTAGGGTAAGCGCACGTAGAAGTTATGACCTACGGACTCAGCCCCAGAAGTGTTTAAAGAATTGTTTGAAGATTTCCCTTCTTCGAAACCATGCGTCTGTAAGTGCAGGAGTGTGTTGCTGGAGCGCTCATAGAACCCTTCAGGAACCGTTATAGAGCCCTTTCAGAAACTTTAGAAGGCCCTCAAAGGTACCCTTGAAGGAAGCAAAACACAGTAAAGCGTCCTAAAACCCCTAGTCTCTAAACCCTGAACCCTAAACCCTAAACTCTAAACCCTCCCCTAAACCCTAAACCCTAAACCCTATATACCCTATATACCCTAAACCCTAAACCCCCAGCTTTTTGGAACCCCAAACCCTAGATCAGGACCGGGCGTGCTCTGAAAGGAGCATGGGCTGTGAGCCTTTGCGCCCGAGACCCCAAATTTCGTGGCTTTTAGCATTTTTATGTGGGTTTTAGGGATTTTGGGGTTTAGGGTGTAGGGTTTCGGGATTTTTGGGCTATAGGGTTTAGGGTTCAGGGATTTTGGGATTGAGGGTTTGGGCTTTGGCGTTGTTGGGTTTGCTGCCGTTCTACAGGGGCTTTGCATATGGTTCGTACAGTCCTCCAGTAAGGGTTTACCACAGGCTCTGGTGTTTTCTGAAGCTTCCTTGTGGTGATTCCCTTAAACCCTAAACCCCAAACCTGAGTCCTTGGAATATGGGGCGGAGTCTTTCCAAACGCAGCCTGGAGCCCCAAGTGCTGAAACACTTTTGTTCAGCGTCTTCAGGTTCACGTTTATCCTAAGCCCTAAACCCTAAGCCGTGTGTTGCAGGTTTGACGTGTGGAGCTCCGGGGTTTTTGAACGACATCGTTGTCGTAGGGTTCAGGTATTGGTTTTTTAAGTGTTGAAAAACCTAACGGGTCAGCCTAGGGGCCTGATGAACCGAGTCCTTGCGAGCTAGCCAGGTCCAGGTGTTAAGTTGCAGCAAGCTTGCTAATTCGCTTGATGCTCAAGCCCTACCTGTGATTAGCTTTACCCCTGCTACCCCTGGCAAGGTACTTATATCTGTACTTGCTAAGTTGCAAGAACCTTCAAGTACCTGGAATTTAAAACAGAAACCCGTAAGGTTAGGGTTTAGGGTTTAGGGTTTAGGGTCCCATGAACCTTTACGTAGACCGTAAACTTTGAAGCGAGAGCCCTACCATAGTACCCTTGAACGGAACCATATTCTAGAACCCTATAGCACCCCTAGAAGGAACCCCAGAACCCTAGCTAAGAAGTCCCATGAAGCCCCTAAACCCTAAACCCTAAACACGCACTTAAACAAAAAACCCTAAGCCCTAAACCCTGAACGCACGCTGAACAAAGCCTAAACCCTAAACCTTAAACAAACAAACAAACACACACACACACACTTAAAAAAAGACAAACTCTGAACGTTAAACATACACACACACACACACGCGCTCGCACGCACGCACGCACGCACGCACGCACGCACGCACGCACGCACACCCACACACACACACACACACCCACACACACACACACACACCCACTTAAAAACCACAAACCCTAAAACCCTAAACCCTAAACACACACACACACATTATTTACATCACAAAAACCCTAAAGCCCTCAACCCTAAACACACACTCTTAACAAAAAGCCCTAAACCCTAAACCCTAAGCACACACTAAACAAAATCCTAAGCACACACTAAACAAAATCCTGAAACCCTATTTAAAAAAAGCCCTAAAACCCTGAAAAAGCCCATAAACCCTTTAACAAAAACCCTAAAGCTCTGTTTTAAAGAAAGCACCAACACCCCTAAAGCCCTAAAAAGCCCTTTTAAGGGACCAGGCCAGGAGTAGCCCCCGAGGCTGTGGCCTTCACCAGCGAGTCGCTCCTGCAGCCGGCCCTCTCCCTGGAGAAGGATCCTGGACCTGGTTTTAAGGTTTAGGGTTTTAAGGTTTAGGTTTTTTTTTTGTTTTTGTTTTTTGTTTTTTTGGGTTTTTGTTGTTTTTTTCGGGTTTTGGGGTTTTGGGTTTTTTTTGGGTTTTAGGGTTTAGGGTTCAGGGCTTTTGGGTTTAGGGTTCGTGGGTTTACGGTTTAGGGTTGTAGGGTTTTTGGGGTTTAAGGTTTGGGTTTTTCGGGTTTAGGGTTTTAGGGTTTGGAGTTCCTTTGAAGGGTACTAGAGGATTTCTTAATAGGGCTCGTCTTCAAGGTGCTATAGGCTTTATAGGCTTCGATTTTTTGGGTTCCCTCTGAGGGTTTCAGGGTCCATGGAGAAGTATCGCTGCGAGCCGTGGTCTTCTGAGAAGTTAGGGTTTAAGGTTTCGGGGTTTAGAGTTTAGGGGGTTTCGGGTTCCGGGTTTTTTTGGGTTTGGGCTTTCGGCTTTTAGGGGCTCGTGTTTCTGGGTTAGGGGTTCGTGTTTCGGGTTTAGGGTCTAGTTTTTGGGTTTTAGGGTTTGGGTCGTAGGGGTTTGGGGTCGGGTTGGGCTTCCATGAGGGTTCTGCAAGGGCTGTGTAAAAGGGCCTCTACTTACTGCAAGATTTGTTCACCAGGGTTTCTTGCTGGCTTTTGAAAGGATCTCTAGGCCAGGGCTTTTGGGCTTCTGAACCTCAAACTCTGCACTCTGAAAGCCCGAAACCTGACACGCTATTTTTTAGATCCGGGAGTTTATGGGATCCTAAAAGGTAACCCCAAAAAGGAACTACAATGGAGACTATAGGTAGGGTTTAGGGAAGTTTAGGGTTTAGTAAGGGCTTTCCGGCGAAGTTTGGAGACGATGCGGCTTTCCGGATGGTTTTCGGAGATTTGTTGCAAGGTTTCCTTGAGGGGTTTTGGGTTCTTGTGTTTCGACTACAACACTAAACCACCTTCAACCTTAAGCCTTACACCGGCCCTGCGGCCCTGCGGCCTAAGGCCTAAATCTTAAACCCCAAACCCACAGCCCCAGAATGCACGTGACGCCCAAAGCTTCCATAGCCTCCGGCCCCCGGACCAGAAAGAATGCCCTCGGCCGGGATCTTCGGTTTGGGGGTTTAGGGTTCAGGGGCTGTGCGGTATATAGGGTATACATGATTTTTGTAGGGTTTATATAGGGTTAATGGGGCTTAGGGCCGAGGGTTCAGGGTTTGGGTCTTGGGGTGCTAGGCTTTCGTTTGGCATTAAGCTCGGGGACTGTGGCTCGGCGCGCCTTTGTCTGAGCCGCGAGGAGCTCTCGTCCTTGGGCGTCGTCCGTCGACGGAGCTGCGCTGAGGGGGTGGGGAGTTTAGATTCATAGGAGCCTATAAATTCAACGCGTTGCACCCTGAACCCTAAAGCCTGTACCTTGAGCCCTACAAAGCTGTAAAGCCTACAGTGAAAGTGAGACCCAGACAGTTGGAACATGGATTTGGGATCAATATTGCTGGGATCCCCTATACTCTTACCTTAAGGGCATGAGGATAAAGATGTTTCATCTTTCTGGCTTCCACTATAGAAAAAGCCCGAAATGTGGAGAGCAGCTTTGGAGATTCAGGGAGACTGCTATGCCCGCTTTGGTTGCACGTGACCTTTCTTTAGCCCAAATCTCTTGAAACCCTATAGGGTTTTTGGGGCTCAGGAATTAGGGTTTAGGGTTTCCGGTTTAGGCAGACGAGCCTCTGAAAGAAATTTCTGAAGTGCAGTAAGTAAGCAGTTACCCGGCTTAGATACCTATCCAAGTGGAGATCTTTTCAATTATCAATTATCTCCCTACTTGCCCCAGTGAGGCTTAGGGCGCCCATACCTTTATTTCGACATGAGGAGCGGGCATTCTAGCTGAGCCCACCACCCACACTCCAACCTGCCCCCGCCTCTCGTCTCAAGCAGCTCAACAAGGGAGTTATTGCAGGGTGGTAGAGGCATTCGTTTTCTTCCCAGAGAGCGAAATGGGGAGGATCAACGTTTTCAGAATTTTGTCTGTTCGTGTTCCCTAAACCCTACACCCTAAACCTCCCTTGGAGGTACCGTCGAGGGGTTTAGGACTCACTAATATACCTGCGCTGGCCCCTCCGTTCTGGGCGGACTTTTGGGTCTAGCTCAATCAGCACAGGGGCACAATACCCAGACAACCCAATACCCCTTAATTAAGGAATATACCTTAAATCAGAACATTACGTAAGGCCCCTAAAATTTAAGGTATATTCCTTAATTAAGGTATATTGGGTTCTCTGGGTAGAGCTGAAGATTTAGGCTTCTGCTTCGGGTTTCGGTCCAATGCAGGGGCCCTAAACCCCAAATTTTACGCCATAAACCCCAAGCCCTAAACCGCCTAAACCCTAGGCCCTAAACCCTAAACCCTAAACCCTAAAACCCAAACCTAACCCGCCTAAACCCCCTGTGGTTCAACTCTCAGCCCTGGGGCTTGAGCCATGGGGATCTCGGGTGTGCTCTGTCAGGTTTACGGCTTGCAAACGGCTTTGGAAGATCCACAGGGGTTGTTGTATGCACTACTGTTGATGATATAAATCCTTCGCGTGACCTTAAGGACTTCTAAAACTGTGGGAATTATGGTATATATTCCTTGTTGTGGGTCATGCAGGATTTCTAGCATGAACCGTACGTCGATGTGTTTGGATGTTATGTTATACGCGTGGCTAGATTGCGTGTAGCCGACACTCGTGGCACGGATGACCCTTCAACGAAACTATAAAGCCTGAGATTTACCATTCTGAGGCAGCTCAAAGGCATCATCCGCTCGGGCCGGGTCACGGTCGATGGCGAGGCCGGCGCATACAGGGCTGAACAGGAGCATGCGTCTACGGAGGTTACAAATCACTGGTGACATGGCAGCAGCGATCATGCCAACAGCAGTGGCAGTGGTTGTATCCCGAGTACTGAGAAATTTGCTTGTAGTGGCAATACATGGGTGCCAATACGGATTGTCATGTCAAGAATACTCATAACAGAAGGGAAACCCTGAATCCTGAACCTTTGAAGCAACGTTGGGACGATAAGCACACTCCCAGAAGATCAGACACAGGAGTAGTCCCTTAAACCCTAAACCCTAAACCCATGAAAACAAATCAGTGGGAACCAGAGCCACCAACTTGTCCGGCGCCCTCTAGCAGCGCTGCACAAAAGTGGGGGCCATTTCTCATCGAGTACTTGTAGCCTCATCGTCGTCGTCGTAGTAGTAGTAGTAGTAGTGGTAGTAGTCGTCGTAGTAGCAGTAGTTGCAGCAATAGCAGCAGCTCTAGTGGTAGCGGTAGCAGCAGCAGCCCTCGAGCCTAGTCCGAGGTGGTCCGGAACCTGAAGCAGGAGGCCTGGGGTTAGGGTTTCGGGTTTTCGGGGGTTTCGGGTGGTTTAGGGTTTTTAGGGTTTTTGGGTTTCGGGTTTAGGGCATGGGGCTTGGGGTTTAGGGGAGCTTTTCTTTTCTTTCCAGGTATTCCTTCCTCGGGTTGAGAGGTGCAGTGTTCTGGGCTCAGTGAGGTCAGCATCTCGATGTGATGTGGGTTTTAGCCGCTTCGTCACGGCTGAGATTTTGTGATTCTTAACATGTAATAATAGGGGTTTAGGGTTCAGGGTTTGGGGTTTAGGGTGAACAATATGTACACGTACTTGTTCATTATTCTTATGTACATACAGGCTCTCTGGCCACGGTGTGTAGCTTTATCAATGCATGTCACACCGCAGGCCTTGAAGCCTTAAGCCCTTTAGGATGTAGGATGGATGGATGGATGGAGGCCGGTCAGCAGACCTCGTGTCCCAAGTCCCACAGCACATGCAGCACAGATGGGAGAATTGGCCAGGACACGGAGACCGGGACCCAAGCCCACCCCAGCCGGAGCAGCGGAGAGCGGAGGGCGAGGACTCATAGACGATGCTCAGGGGACGGGTCCCATCTTCAGCGGACGTGAGTGGGCATCACGCCAGCGCAAAGTTGCGGAGCCCCGTCACCTAATGAGAGTTTGCAACCAGCCTGCTCCCAGAACTGCTTGCTCCGCCGTTGCACCTCATGCGGCAACACATTGAGCAGCTGTAGTTGGTGAGAAGAGCTCGCCGGCATCGCGCAGCTCAGGGTTACGGCTGATGTGGCATTCGCCAAGCACACGAATGAATGTAGGGTGCGCGCGTCTTCTTGTTGCAGAAGATGCAGCACCTAACCTTGGCCTGTGACTTGTTGCCGCTTACATGAGCCAAGTCAAGTGTGCCAGTTCGTAGCCGACACAAAGCCCGATGCCCCAAAGCTTCCCAGGGCGGCGAGACCGAAAGGAGAGCAGCAGGAAGGGCGACCAGACGACAGCAGGGAGAAGGGAAAAGGACCCAGGTGGCTGGAGCAAGACGACCAGAGCGCCGCAGAGGCAGCAGACGACAGCAGCGAGTGAACCAGGACGAGGTACGACTGGACAGAACCGCAGCCCTCCGGGTCAGGGTAGTCCAGGATGTCATGCTCCTCCAACAATGTTAAGCTGTTTTTTGCCCAAGAAAGTGGCACCGCATGCGACTGGATGAAGACTTCGCCATACATGCCCCCCTCAGAGCCGAGCTCCATATGTGCTATGGTGCATGAGACAAGCAAGAGGATGATCAGCCATGCAGGCCGATTATGTCAATGGTAGCGTGTGCACATCAAGAGAATCGACAGCACCTACAAATCAGTTTATCTAGCAAAAACTTTCAGTAGCTTGAGCCAAAACTGCTGAGGTGTAGGGCATGACTGGATTCAATTCCTCACACCCAGTTTGTCGAAGCCTTCCAGCCATGCTTTGCCTGATATGTAGTGGAGTCTGCGGTACATGCACAGACATAGGCAGTTACCTGAATAATGCAGGTCCGGTTTGATCTTCATGTGTGGATGTATGGATGCATGGATGCATAAAAAAGTGCGCAGATGGATGGCCTCCGTCAATCTAAAGGTCCTAAATAAGCAGTTCTCCCGAGTTCCACATCCAACACCCAATACCCTAAACTTTGAACTTCAAAAGCCTTAAGCCGGACGTTTTGAATCTGTTTCAGAAAGGGTCTGTTGTCACTTGCCATGGCGACCCCAATGCTGAGATTGAGGTCTAGGGATGAAGGTTTGAGGTTTGGGGCTAGGGCAAAGGCCTACTTCTTTAGGGAATTGTATATATATATATATATGTGACAGGAAATATAAGGGAATGGTTCCTTTCCAAAGCAGCCTTCATAGAACACGCACAGGAGGCGTGCGCGATCCCTCCCCAGGAGCCTTCTGATGTAGGAGCGTCTAGAGCCCTCATCAAACCCTAATACTTTAATACCCAGCACCCTGAACCCTAAGCCCAAAGCCCAAAACCCTAAACCCAAACCCTAAACCCTATCCCTAAAACAACTCCGCAAGGTTGCTTCCGAGGCAGTTCTGGCCATCGACGGGATCGAAATAGATCGTGTGGGGCGCCCAGAGGGCTTGGGGATATGGCTTTAGGGTATAGAGTTTAGGGCTCAGGATGTGGATTTAGGGTTTAGGGTTGAGGACAAAGCATCATGTTTTGGGACTTGTGATATATGTATATACATATGTATATATGTGTGTGTTTAGGTTGAGACGCGTCAAGTGTCGTTGGGTGTTTGGGAGAGGGTTTAGGGTATAGGTGGTGGCGGTGGTGGTGGTTGGTGGTTTTGCTGCTGCTGCTGCTGCTGCTGCTGGTAGCGGTAGCGGTAGCCGCTGTCGCCACAGTAGCAACAAAAGGGAAAACATGGTCGATGTCGAGTAGAACCTAGTTGTGACATTACTAACAGTATGTCTGTATGTAGCTAGTTCCTTTTATTGGACATTTTGCTTGCCATACCACCGTATCTGCCCAAACACTCCATCAAGAGTGCTGTCAGACACTCAGCATCTTGGAATGCATTGGCAGTAATCGTCATAGTTGTTCAGGATCTAGGGTTTTAGGGATTGGGGTCCTAAGCTCTATTCGCCACGTCGTCTGCAACGACCCAAAGGTTCATAAGCGTTCTCGCCGAGTTTTTTCCCTCTTGCCAGAGCCAGGGTTTCGGTCGAGGGTTCGGGTTTCACACGTCTTGCTAGCAACAAAACTGAAACCAAAGCCTAAGCTTCCTAAACCTAACACCTTGGCCCTGAACGCCCAAGACGCGAAACATCGACAGTCTGGAGGAAAACGGCTCTTGTGTTTCACATTCTTTGGTCTAGGCTATTGTCATTGGGGTGAGCATTTAGGGTCAAGGGTTTTCGCAGTCCTAAAGCCTGGAACCTTACCATTTTTAACCTGGGCCCAAAACCCTAAACCCTAACCCTGAGCTCTCATTCCTCAACCCTAAACCTTGAGCCCTGAGCCCTCAAGCTCCGATAATTTCGACGCCCAAAGCGCCAAGCTGCCCTCAACCAAGCAACTGGCATAACTGCACGCCCAACCCCCTCTTCTAATCATGAAGGCGCTCTGCGGCTGATGATATAAATCAGCATTACCTTGAGGGCCCTAAACCTATGGGGAATTATGGTATATATTCCTTGTTGTGGGTAATGCAAGATTTATATCATCAACCGAATCTCCTCAAGCCCTATAGACGCTGAACACGTTCAGCCCTCCAACAGGTTCCACCCCTCCTCCTCAAGTACCACAAGCCCTACGACGTAATCAGTTCCATGGACGAGAAGGGGCGCCAGGACAGGGTGTAACATGGAAGCTTGAAGAAGTAGTAGCACGACTCCCGAAATTTTCTGCACTTTAACAGCTATAGTCATAGTATTTGATAGTAGACTATGGCCCCAAACCCAAATCTTCCCCACAGTATCCACCAAAACCAAGCTTCAATGGTTCAGGCCCCTACATCACGGCTCTGTTTTCAGGATTCGGGTCTTTTGGAATGTAAGCCTAGCGTTCTAGGGTTTCGGGGGTTTTTAAGCTGCATTTTTTGCAGTTAGGGGTTTAGGTTTTTCGGGTTTTTTGGTTTAGGGTTTTAGGGTTTATGGTTTTAGGGTTTAGGGGTTTAGGGTTTAGGGTAATCAACAACAACCCACTATTTAGGTTAGTTGTAGTTGCGTTGGAAAGAACGCGACCCCAGAGACCCGCAGACTTTCGGACTCCTTGGCGTTTTCACTGCCGAGACGCGCTTCGGATCATATTTGGCTCAAGGAAAAGCAGGGCGCAAGCAGTGTAGATGCCCCGGTTGTTTAGAGTGTTGGTTGGGTTTAAGTACCTTTTTTTCCCTCTTGATCACTATTCCTATTGTAAAGGAACTCTGTCGGATCCCTTAAAAGAGCCATTACAAGAACCCTCAACCTTCCACCCTTATAGATATCTATCTTAACAGGACCCTTAAACAAACCCGCACAGGAACCCTTAAAAGAGCCCTGAACTTAAGGGTGTCCTTGCTCTTTGGGAAGGATTTATCCGATGCGCTGCCCGGGCAAGCGGCGCCCTGGGATGAGAACGCCGCAGAGAGCTCGGGGGTTTGTTTTTATTTCCTTCACAGGTTTAGGGTTAGGGTTTGGAGTTTAGAATTGAAGGTTGAGGGTCTGGAGTTCCGGATTTGGGATTAGGGTCCGATTAGGGTTTAGGATTTGGGGTTTGGGACACGAGCCAATCGGGTTGAGGGTTTTGGGTTAAGGCTGAGATCCGGAATTTTGAGTTTGGGGGGACTCGCTGGGCCAAACCTCGGAATGTGTCGGGAATCGAGGAAAAAGTCCAAACCCAGAGCTTTCCTGTAACCGAAAAGACCTACCTTGTTAGGGTTCCTTACTATGGTTTCTATAAAGTTTCTTAGAAAGGTAGGTGTTTTCCGTTACAGTTACAGGTAGAGTTTAGGTCTAGGTTTCAGGGGCCGAGGGCTCAGGGTTTAGGGTTATAGCCTGGTCTCGTGGTGAAATCGTTGCTGAAGGCAATTTGTGCTTACAGTAGGGCCCAGTAGAACAGGGAGAAAAAATGGAGATCATGTCTTGATCTGCGCCGATCTTCGAAGTTGAGTGTGCTGAGGAGCGTCTGATGCTTAAGCCCCCTTGGCTAGTGTAAACAACGAAAGCCTCAGCCCTGTTGACCAGCTGCCCGGCGATGCGTCTAGAGCTGTGATCCTTTTAGGATTTAGGGTTTAGGGTTTCGGAGTTTAGGGTTTAGGGTCTAGGGTTCTAGGGTTCTAGGGTTTAGGGTTTAGGGTTTAGGGTTTAGGCTGCTGCCCTTTCTTTTGGAACTGGCGTTTCGGCGCGTCCCGGCAATCTGAGCGGCGCATGCCACGAGTTTGGGATGGGACTGCTTGGCACTTGGCTCTCCCTTGGAGGCCTGCGCTTGCCAGGAGGGTGGTATCCAAAGTTTTGGAGGTTTCGGGTTTAGGGGTTTAGG
>CAJNJA010005587.1:17988-44687 GCA_905231915.1 Symbiodinium necroappetens
GTGTTTTCGAGATGGAGTGCATGTATAGTATGCCAATGTATTCATACCATTTGGCCAGCGGGCCGCATGGGCCCGTCCTAGGGAGCGACCTGCCAAATTTCCAGGGACCCGGCTCCTCTTGGGCCGTTCCTACAGTTGATGATATCATATAATAGTTTAGGGTCCTTAAGGCAACGCAGGATTTATATCATCAACAGTATGGGGTGACCTCTTCCCAGACACACGGAAAGCTTTCTGCCAGGGTCGGTGTTTACACTGTGGGAGGGGCAGGTTGTTTCTTAGAAACCCTTGCTTCTCGTCGAACGGCCGGCCGCGAGGACCCCCAACCCGACACCAATCCATCTCAGCTGTGGTTTGCTGTGACATGAGATCGTTTATGTGTCGTACTGCGAAGGGAAGCAGAGAGCAAAACAACCCCGCTTGGGGTGTGCTCCTATTCCTAAACGCACAGGCGCACCCACCGCGCGCACATTGTATACACCCCTTAAACCCTAAACCGTTTCTGTGCCGATGCGTGTTCAAGTCTGCCTTAGAGAGACGGCGACCTCATGGGTCAAAGGATCATGGGACTAGGATAGTGTTTTCTTCTAGGCTTTGAAGTGCATGCGGCATGCATGTATTCCAGGAAGTTTAAATAATTGGCTATTGAGGATTTTAGGATTTTCGAAATGGTGTGCTGGGGCGATTTGCGACCCAGACAGGTTGAGGGAGGGTTTTAAAGCTTTGCCCTTCATTGTTTTGTTTTGTTGGTTTTGGGCTTAGGGTTGATGATTGTCGGTGTTTAAGTAAAGTGAGGGATGGTGAACCACGGACCCCAAACCCTGTTTAAGCCCGACTCTTTACATGTAGCCGCGAATCTTATTACCGAATTACGCTATTCATGATCCTGGCTGTTGCTGCACAGCCTCCCACCAGGCATGGCCCTAGTTCTTGCTCCTTTCCAGTTGAGCTTGGTTATGAAAGGACGGGCACTGGGCAAAGTGGACACTACGACCTCTTGTTGCCTAAGGACTACGCCTAGGTGAACACCAGTATCCAGGAACCCTAAACCTTGCATAAACCTTAAAAGGAAATCAGTGGTACATTGGAGCTTTCGGAGGCGGCATGTGCCACGCGCACTGGAATGGGCAGGTTCTGGCTACGCTTGCTCCGGGCACGTTGGGCCTGGTGGTTCTTCAGGCAACGGCAATGACGGCGCTGCCCCAAACCTTTGGATGTTGGGCCCAGTTCTCTAAACCCTAAACTCTAAGATCGGGACTCTGCTCTTTCGCCAAAGCCCTGGAGCCGAGCTCCTGACTGCGAACATCCCGCCTCCCTCGACATCCTGGGTTTAGGTAGGGTTTAGGGCCATGAGTCTGGGACCTTACAACAATCTTTATAAGCTCTACATCCTCGACATCCTCGCCCTTCAAGCCCAAACTCGGAACCCTAAACCCCTAAACCCCTCTAAATGCCGAACCGAACCACAAATTCTATGTTCCAAAACCTCATGCCTGAACTTCAAATCCCGCACTCCTCCCGTCCTGGAAAGCTTTCCCTGGAACCTTACAGAACCAAGTAACATCCTCATACAACCAGACAAAAACCTTCTTCCCTAAACCCTAAACCCTAAGCCCTAAGCCCTAAACCCTAAGCCCTAAACCTTCACGGCCTTACAAACCCCAGGATCCTAGAAAAAAAACCCTTTCTGAGTCCTCTGAATCTCCCCGTGAAGGCAGGAAGTGCGTGAAATCTTGGCATCCGAGGGGATGAGGCCCGCGGTTTAGGGTTCAGGGTTTAGGGTTTCAGCGATGAAGGCCTTTAAAAAATCGGATTTTTGGGGTGTCTGAGGGCTCCGGGATGGAGGAGTTCAGGGTTTGGGACTTTGGGAACCGAGTTTAGAATTCGAGTTTTGGGGTTTGGGAATAGGAGGGTTTAGGGTGTAGGAGTTGGTCGTCATCCTAAGTCGGAACCCTGCACTTAGATTCAGAATCCGCTTGTGTCCCCGAGCTGGAACCGGGGTTGATGGTTTTGCGGTGTAGAGCTTGGGGGTTCCAATGGCTCCGTGGGCATCTTCTTGTAGAGAGTTTGTTGATGCTGTTGGGAACCTTCAGGAAGTGGAGCCGCAGTGTTAGGCTTCGAAAAATACTCAATGTCAGGGTTGGCAGTTTCGTTTTAAGGCTCCTACCTTGGGAATCCCCATCACGTGGCAGAGTCGCATAAATCGCGCAATGGATGCTCAGTCAGAACACAGTCTTGCGTGAATGTTGGAATGTGTTTTTCCTTAGGTGTCCTTAGTATATTGAGCATATAATACACCCCCCCATGGTACAATACACCATCAAGCCCCATTCTAATCATTAAGCCCCCCCTACATTTCTTCGCGTCTCTGGCCAGCTTGCTTTAATTCAACCCGGTCTTCCCGGTTTGTCTGGAATCCCCCAAACCCCTAAACCCTAAACCCGAAACCCCAAGTTTTCGCTGGTTTGGTTTCGAGCTTTGGCTTGAGGGCTCCGGGTTTAGGTGTTGAGTAGGATTTAGGGTTTAGGGTTCGTGCCTCATGGGCTCATGGAGTGCTGTTGCAGGTATTTGTGGAAGGTGGTACAGGCAATTTTCAGCATGGTCTCGGGGTCGGAGGCTCATGGTTGGTAGGGCTTAGGCCTCGGCTAGGACCCGTTATGCCCGCGGCCAAGTGCACGGATATTCTTTAGCATCTTCTAGCCCCACGGTTTAGGGTTTAGGGTTGCTAGACTTCGATACCCTAAAACTCTCTTGGCACAGGCCGTGGCTGTCTTTGGAGCAGCCTGGGTCCCCAGAATGCGATTTCCTGTATACGGCCTAGAGTACGCAGACGACACCCTACTAATGGCACTCACTACCCCACAACTACAGGGAATGCTCAGGGCCCGTGAGACAGTAGCTCAGGAATATGGGATGAACCTCAACCGCAGCAAAACGGAAGTATTGTCACATCCCAACGCTGACCACACCGCTCTTAAATTCTTAGACGGCTCGGTAGTCCCCAAAAGCACCCAAGTTAAGTACCTGGGGTCAAGGATAAGTTGGATCAACCCATTTCACATAGCCTTCTATCACAGACTCGGCCTCACCGAAGAAGCCTTCAAGAAACTTCGTATGGTATGGAACAGCTCGTTACCTCGTAAAACTAAGGTACACATATATCACACCGCCATAGTTCCTGTGCTCCTTTATGGGTTGGACTCCCTCACCCTGACAGATAAGCTGCTTAAGAAGATTGACAGGCAGTACTACCGTTTCCTACGTAGAAGCATAGGAATAAAGGCCTCATTTTACTCCCGGATCACCAACCGAGACGTATGGACCCAAGCTGGAAAACCCGTGCCTGCCTCAGAAATACTCAACCCCGGAAGCCCTGATCCCCCAAAGGGTTCGAGGGTTGTCAAGGGCAAAGGGCTTCGGATGTTTGAGAGTCTTGGGTTCAGGGTCTAGGGTCAAGGGTCCACGGTTTAGGGTTGAGGCTAGTATCTGAGGTTCTGTGTTCCCATGCTCGTTTCTGAAGACGCTTGCGTTTAGGGTTTAGGGTATGGGTCTTCAAGATGTCCGACACAGGCTTTCGCGCAAAGTTCCTGGCATTGGGAGCTACAGGCCCTTCTAAGTACCGAAACGAAAGTAACTAATCCCTGAAAGAACCGAAGACAGACCTGCTGAATACAACCCTTTCGAGGATTCCTTCTATCGGGCTCTAGATATAGAATCCTACAGGTTTGAAAATGTGTAAGCCCATAAACCCGGACCCCTCTTGGTCGCTACAAAACCCTAAGTCGTACCCCAAACTCCCAAAATCCCAAAAAACCCAAAAACTCTAGAACCCTACACCCTAAACCCTAAATGCCAAATCCCACGGGGGATCCTTCTTTCTTGTCTGGCTCAAACTAAAACTTATGAAACACCCAAACCCCAAACCCTATACCGTTCTATGGGTGGTTCTCTAAATTAGGGTCCCTGTTTAGGTGGGGGGTTTTGAGGTACCATCCTGTCGGCCGCCTTGACCGCGACACGACAGGCCGGGGCTTTCCAGGAAGTGCCACCCCCACCGACCAAAAAAGACAGAGCCCAAGGTTTGTATACATACATATATATATATATGTACATATAGTTTTTGTTCTTAGAGATGTATATACACATATATAGATACATACATACATGCATACATACATACATACGTATGTTTTTTTGATGAAGGCAGACAGATAGACAGACAGACAGACAGACAGACAGCCAGGCAGACAGACAGACAGACAGACAGATAGACAGACAGACAGACAGACAGACAGACAGAGACAGGAAGATAGACAGACAGACGGACAGACAGACCGACAGGTAGGCAGATAGATGAATAGGTAGACATAGCAAGCGATAGATAGATAGTAATGTGTGTGTATACATACATACATATATATATATACACATACATACATACATACATACATACATACATACAAGTAAAGCTTCTATGTATTATGTGAATGCCTCCGATTTGAAAGTTCAATAACCCTCAATTGAGGGTTCCTCGTTAAGGATCCCTGTTGGAAGAAGGACCCAGTGCTTGCACTTCGAAACCGTAAACCCTAAACCCTGCAAGAAAATTCCGAGTGAGTTTCATGCGGAGCTAAGCGGGGCTACTGCACAAGGAACATTCCTTGATTCAGGCAGTTGGATCCCGAACAGGAGGAGGAGTGTTTTGTGTCATCGCGCCCCTCAACATGTCCCCTAAACCCCAGACCCCAAACCTTTGTACCCAAACCCTAAACCCTAACCCTGCCCCGTGAAAACCCCTAAGAGCCTTCCGAAGCCGAAGTACTGCAAACCCTATATCTCCCATAAGTCCTTGGAGCAAAGTCTGATAATAAGCCCTATATCCACAGTCCCTAAACCCGAAAACCTCATACTGAGCCCTTATAGAGCCCTTCAAGATGGGAGCTATAGACCTCTAACTTTATATGAAGGTTCCTAGAAGGTTTCCTTATGAAGGGCTCCTGTTGTTTTTGTTGACGGGAGCTATAGACCCCCTTATCTTTTTGAAGGTTTCGCGCGACCCCTGCAAAGTCCAACTCTCCCGTGTCCAGGGCTCCTCCTGCTAAGCCGAGATGGGAAGCTGGAGCCTCGGGGTTTAGGGTTTCGGGTTGGGGTTTAGGGTTTAGGGGTTAGGGTTTAGGGTTTCTTAAGGGCTCCTGTAAGGGTTGCCTCAGGTTTCAGAGATGCTGCCAGGGTTTAGGCCAGGGTGGAAGGGCTTTTAAAGGGTTTTAAGTGGAGGCTCTGGGCACTTTGTGGAGAGCTCTTTCCATTGATGCGCAAACGCCAGTGGGGTCATCCTAGACGCTTCTGCTTACGATCCATTCAGGTTGCTTCATCCCCTGACTTTTTCACCAACGCCCTAAAGCCTAAACCCTTGAAGAACAAACCCTAGGCCCTAAACTTGAAACGATGTCTAGAGCGAAGTTTCCTGGTGGGTTCAGCCTCCGCGCACTGGCAATTTCCAGGATTCGGGACAGGGGCATCCAAATAATCCTTGCTACAGTGTCCTTTGCAGCAACCCTTATTAGCTTATTGTATGTAGGTAGTATAGCATATGGTACAATATAACGTCGGCCTTGAAGTGATCCCTTGCAGGAACTTTTCTGGGAGCCATGAAAGTGTAAGGAACCCTTCAAAAGAATCTAGACCATAGACCTCATTAAACCCTGAACTCTAAGCCATAGGCTCCTAAGCTCTTCCTAAACCCCAAACCCAAGACTCATAACCTCCTATAATCCTACGTTCCCAGCCCTTAGAGCCCTTTTCATGGAGCACTTCAAAAGGAGCCCTTTATGGGAGCCCTTTACAGCGCGACAGCTCCATCAGGCTCACCTCGAAGCTGCTGAACCCATCGAAGGAGGTGCTCGCCGCTCAGTGGGTCTAGGGTTTAGGGTTTTGGACAGGTTTGCGGAAAAAAACCTAAACTTTAAGTTCCAAACCTTAGGCCCCAGACGCTCGATTTTTTTCGAGGCTTTATTGCTTTTTCCGTGTTCTCGTGTTCTAGGGGTTCTTTCGTTGTTGCACTGCTCCATAGTGCAGATGTGAGGAGCTGTGGCGCGATGTTTTCGGAGACGTAAGCACGAGTCGCAGCCAACATACGCACGGCTCTGTGGTGGAAGCACGATTGCGCGACGGCCACGCGCGGGCCCCCGAAAACATGTAATTGCGGCAGATTGCGGCATTGTGGCGGGAGTGCGATTTGGTAACCCGATCCCTTTGACTGGTCTCTGTTTAGTACCCTTTTACTTTTGGTGGGGCCTCTTCCTTAGCGGTACCAGGATGAAAAGGGTATTACCCTTGTTGTTAAGATGCGCTGGGGAGCCTTTCGAGGCCTCGCCGCTACGAGGCGGTGGTGGATGGCGATGTGACGAAAACGGCAAACGAGAAAGGCCGCGCCCGTTTTCTGTGAGGTTTCTTGGGTGCTCGTAGAAGGGCGTGGCGAGGGTTTCATATCGTTGCTTCTTGTTCGTGCGAGTGCTCCTGGTTACCCCTAGAATCCATGTTGGCACCCTAAAGCCCTAAACCCCAAACTCTCAACCCTAAACCCTAAACCCTAAACCCCCCTGGTGCAGTGTGTGTCCGTGGTAATGTGAGTGGCAGTGGTGGTGGTCTTTATGCTGCTTGTGGTGGT
Source organism: Symbiodinium necroappetens (assembly GCA_905231915.1). Classification (NCBI taxonomy): domain Eukaryota; class Dinophyceae; order Suessiales; family Symbiodiniaceae; genus Symbiodinium; species Symbiodinium necroappetens. The sequence continues at coordinate 24,656 of CAJNJA010005587.1, forward strand.
ACGGTGGATGGCAGTGGTGGTGGATGGTGCAGTAGGTGTTCGTGGTAATGGTGAGTGGCAGTGGTGGTGGTCTTTATGCTGCTTGGGTGGACGCTGCACTGGATGAGTTTGTCCACGAGTCTTTCTGTTCTGGCATGGGTGACATTGTGTTTGTGACGGGTGTCTGCTTTGCTGAGTGTAGTTCTGTAGTTCTGTGGAGGGCCAACGTGCCAGTGCGCTGCTGTGAGCGAGAGAGGGTGCACATGTCCACTTTAAAAAAACCCTACTCCAAAACCCTATTAAGGCCCCTATATAATCAAAAAACCCGAAACCCTACCTTGTGGTTTGCATTTCATGTCTCTTCTGGGATCGTCACAGCGAGCACTGAGGAAGGCCCAAGCTTGAAGTCTTAAGCTGAGTTGAGGGTTTCGGGTTTAGAGTTGAGGGTTTCGGGTTGAGGGTTTAGGGTTGAGGGTGCAGGGTTTATGGTTGAGGGTTTCGGGTTTGGGGTTTAGGGTTTCGGGTTGAGGGTTGAGGGTTTAGGGTTGAGGGTTTCGGGTTTAGGGGTTAGGGTGAGGGTTTAGGGTTTAGGCGAGACGAAATCCTGAACCACTGAACCATCGGTTAAGGCACCTTCGCCAAAGGGTTGCTATGCAAGGACTAAGGTATCCGGCCCCTGGCTGTTTCCCGACAGGACAATCCCGTCTTAAACCCGCAAAGAGAACCCCTAAACCCTAAACCCTAAACCCTAGACTATCTTCAGAGAAAGACTGTTCAACTTATTGGATAAGGTCTCTTGTTGTGATTGCTGGGGAGTGTTGGGCTCCCGGAAAAATGCAAGACCCCGAGCTCTACGGTTAGGGTTTGGGGTTAGGGGTTTAGGGGTTTAGGGGTTTAGGGGTTTAGGGGTTTAGAGTTTAGGGTTTAGGGCTTCTTACTTGGATGATCATTGGGCTGAGCACAGCTAGTCTCCGAGCACCATCTTTGCTCATAGCCCCCCTTTTATTATCTTTTATTACAGGATATTTCTTATGGAGCCCTTTACAGGTTTTATAAAATCCCTTAGGCTAATTCTTATGGAACCCCTAGAGGCCCTCATAAAAACCCTCAGGCTAATTCTTATGGAACCCCTAGAGGCCCTCTAGAAAATCCTTTAAACTAGCTTCAAAACGGAACCCTTGCAGGAACGCCATTTTTAGGAAGTCCTGGGGACCTCAGAGTTCGTGGCTTGGAGCTAGGGTTTCGGGGTTTAGGGGTTTAGGGTTTAGGGTTTTAGGGGTTTAGGGGTTTAGGGGTTCAGAGGATTAGAGGTTTAGGGGTTTAGGGTTTTAGGGGTTTAGGGTTTAGTAATTTAGGGCTGTTTTCTTGTTAGGGTTTTAGGGTTTCAGTGTTTTAGGGGTTCAGCGGTTCATGGTTCCGAACATGAATCCTGCACCCTAGAATTGAAAATCACAAACCCGACAGCCCCCAACCCTGAAACCTAAACCCTAAATCCTAAGTAGCTGAACTTGAAACAGAGCCTAAGAGTGGACCTGGACGGACCTGAAGATCCGCGGAGTCCTTGCATAAACATCAGATAACAAGTCGTATCAGGCCGTAAAACCGAAGCCCTGCACCCTAAACCCGAAACCCTAAACCCTAAGACCGTAAGCCCGACGTGGATGAGCCCTCTCAAAGGTGCGTCCCTCGCCGACCTCCTTGAAGATGGAGCTGCGATCTTATGGGTTTCACAAGGGTTCTTAGGGTTTAGGGTGTAGGGTTTAGGGTTTAGGGGCTTGGGGTTTAGGGTTTAGGCCGAAGGCCCCGTAGATCCGAAATCCTAAACTCCTAAACCCTGCACTCCACATGAGAAGCCCTTAAAGAACACGTGAAGGAGCCCTTAAAGAGGGCCCAAACTTGCAGGTTCAGGTTGCTGATAGCCGATAGCTCTCCCAGTCTGAGCTGTAGTATCTAACTTTACCAATACCCTCCAAGTAGTTAAAGGGCGTTGGGGTTCGACCCATAACCCTACACTCTAAACCCTAATGGGGTTTGGGTTTCACAAGGGGAATATAGGGGGCTAAATAATTGCCAATACTATTTTGGAGGTTCCCTGTTATAATTATAGTATAGTATACCCCAAAACCCTATTCTAGTTATTGGGGCCCTTGGCCTGTTTAGGGTTCGGGGCTTTGGGAGGAGTTCGTGGTCTACTTCAATAAGTAGCTGAGCAGTCGTCGCATTGTTAGGGGTTCTTCAAGAGCCTAAACTTAACAAGCAGCTTGTATACAGCACGGGCTCAAGAGAGCAGTGCCATTCAGGATACATGCTTCCTTTGGCTGACAGTTCGGATTCCCCCCTAAACCCTAAACCGCTTCAAGCAGGACACCCAAAACTCCAGGCCTTAAATCATAGTGTCGGTGCCTCTTGCTTCTGGTGCTACGACTGTGCAGGCAGTTTTGTGTAAACGACGCATCCATTTCAGTTTCCCTGAAATACTTGGAGTGTCGAACCTCCGAAACCCTACTAAAAAGATCATAGGACTTAATAAACAGGGTTATTATTTTAAACGCTTCGCGTCGTCCGCCTCGGGCCGGCCGCAAACAAACGGGGCCAAGGAACTGCTGGTGATTTGAAGGCGCCGTTGGCGGAGCGGACGAGGGTCGGGAAAGGGGAGGAGATTGCCTACAAGCATCCAGAGGCAATTGCAGGACACGAATATTTTCTGCTTGACCTGAGTTTGGGGCCTTGAATCCTAAAGCATAAACACAAGGGGGGAGGTTCTGGCTGCCCGAGAAGAGACGGTAGCAAGGATGAAGCAACCGGAGGAAAGACATGGGGTCCTTGTGGGAACTTCTGGCCGCTTCAGTGTTTACTTGGGGGGTAATGGGCTCTCTTGGTCTATAACTTTGTTGCACAAAAACTTTGTAGTAGCCGTGGTGAAGCGTAAGCACCAGTGGGAGGTGTGGGGTTTGTGGGCCGCCTACTTACGGCCTTAACTGCTTGGGGTTGATGCACCGAAAGATGCAGACCCTAAAGCCTAAACCCCGGTAGTCTTCAGCATTCCAGGTCGAGGGCCTAGGCGTAGAATTGAGGTTTTTCAGTGGAGGGCGGTTGGGGTTTGGATCCAAACCTGCTACTCTCCGGATCCAAATGCCCAAGCGCCTAAGTTTTGGCTAATGTTGGTATATGTTGTTAGGAAGATATGATGCTAGGTTTGTGTTTTTGTAATCCTGTGTACGTGGAACCCTTTGGCTGAAGTATACAAGTCGCGGCAACCTGGGCAGTTAAGCTTTTCAAGCAGTCTGGAGATTGCGAGAAGTAGATTTGGTTTCGTGGTATTTTGATAGTATACTCATCTGGGACTGCATGGGGATACGAGTGCAGCTTCAGCTCTCATCCGAAGCCTCACGTCTTACACACGAACGTTGTACGATTCGTATGACTTTTTATTATGTAACAGATTTATTTGCGGCTATGGCCGCACGCCTCTCGTTTTGATTTTATGTTTTAGCACGGCATGTCTTTCAGATTTGGTTTTCTTGACAGCTTGCATGGTGCTATTTTCATGTGAGAATTTCACGACCATGTTTTCTGTTTTATGCCGCCACTGCCAGCTCTCTATGGAAGAGCTGTTGCTTCATGTGCAACACACATCCATGTGACAGTCGGCTGCATATCATAGTAGCAAGCTCAGTCGAAAAATTTTTTTCTTGTGCCCTTGTGCCCGCCTGCTGGCGCATGGAAGACGACGGCGACGACTCGCCTTCCCTTGCCTCTACTCGCAACTTTTCGGGCATAAGCATCATCGACGAGTTGTGGTGCATTTTGCAGCCTGCTGTTGCTTGTTAGCTGCTGGGATACTTAGAGTCGGCCGACACCTCAGCCTTGAGTGCCTCTGATCCTGATACTGCAGACCACCTGTCTGTTGCACTGGTGTGGCTGGCATTGAGTATTATCAGTGCTTTCGTGCTCTACATCCGGCGCGCGCTCTGACCTTGGCGCGTCTGTACATTTTTCTTTGCTGAAGTCTGAAAGGGGAATTTTGTCTGGCTCGGCATGCCAGCTTCCTCTTCGCAGGCCTCCTCTGCGGGGCCCTCTGCAAATCGTGCTGCTTACCCTAGCCTGTCGACAGTAGCCTCTCATGAGACTCTGCAGGCCCATGCAAGGCATTGTAGGGCGACTCTGGCTAGTGCTTCGCCAGTTTTTCAGCCTGTGACTTCTCTGTGCCTGTCAGAGCGAGCTAGCAAGAGGCTGAGGCCTTTGGGTATGAGCCTTACCGGGCTTCCTCAGACGCCATGGGTTCTTTGCTGGAAACCACCTTGTTCATGTGCAACACGCATCCATGTGACAGTCGGCAGCATATCATGGTAGCAGCTCAGTCGAGAAATTTTTCTTGTCCCACCCAGCCCACCCTGGGGATGTTGGTTAAACCAGCATGTGCTCTGTGGAGCTCTTGCCTTATGGGGCATCTGTGATTCGAGCCCTGTGGGGCGGCTGGCATTTCTGATAGTTGTGATCGAATTCCCCCGTTCGCTTGATGACCAAAAGAAGGAGCCCGCCTCGTTTGCATAGGGCATTTGTGGTCAGCACGCGCAGTGTTGTTGACCAGACAGCATGATCTCTTCGGTACATCTGCCATTCTGCAGCCTCTTAGTTTCGACATGTCCAACGAACCATTGAATCAACCTTGGCATGTCTGAGGGCTTGATTGCTTGATGATTTTGACAAGTTTTAACGACAGCTTTATCTGACAAGTTTTGACAAACATCCAGAGGAAATCTTACTTCATAAACGACATATACTCTGCAACGCAGCGCACCCGAACCTGAAGAAACATGCTGGATCGAGGCGCCGCAAGGTGCGTCGCCCGGAGCAACGGGTTTTTATCCAGTCGACCACGCAGTTTCGAGCAAAGGAAGCTTTTAAACCTTGAAGCCGGAATTCCCAACTCTAAACCCCGAAACCACATTATGCAGGCTTCCCAGGACCTTATAGCTAGCGCCCCGGATACTGAAGGACTTAATAATGAGGCTTCTGGAAGCCGGTCACTTCAGCCCTTCTGGCTGATGAATCGGGGTTTGCTTTGGCTAGTTTCTAGAGGAAAAGCGAGGTAGCCGCTCGCGTGCGCCTGGAAGAGGTTGCATCTGCCGCGGAGGAAAGCCAAACAGGAGTCTTTGGGCGGGTGGCGCTGAAAAAGTTTCGCGTGCCAAAAATCCGCGGGAAAGAATGGACACCCTTGTGCGGGGTTCACAGCACAGCGGGCAGCGAGCTGGAAAAGCTGAGTGCCGGCAGTTTGGAGTTTGCGTTGGATTTTAGCCTTTTCCCAGAGTCGGTTTGAAGTCTTTCAGACAGCGGAGGCGGGGCCAGCTTCCGTTTGCGGAGTTGCCCTCGAACTTTCCGAGATGAAGCGGGCCAGTTCCGGCAAACCCATGTGCCATTTCGTCCTCAAGGGCGACGACGACGTAAAGCTGAACGCGACAGCAGTAGGCGACAACGCCGGGCCGGTGCAGGTCGCGGTATTCAATTGCCAACTTGTCACAGACGACAACGGGGAGGGCAAGTTGCTGATTTTCGACGAAGCCTGTATTCAAGTCCTTGGGCAGGCATGAAATGGTGGGACGTGGCCGGGAGGGGAGCGGTCAGTGAGAGCAGATAGTATGATTTGTAGACTGATTAAGATTTGAACTGGGCGTCGCGTCGAGAGGCAGTGTGTGTGCATACATGGAGCTTAGAGGCAGGCCAGGCTGAGAGAGAAGTAAACGGAAGTGATGCCTCTGACATGGGCCAAGGAGATGTGGAACATGTATCCAAGCCAAGCCACTGCGCACGTTTGGTGTGTACAGGCGATGCAAGGAAAGCGTCTGTCGCTGTGAGTTGGCACGTGCATGCAATCAGTGAGAATTCAGAATCGTTTCATAAGCAAAAAAACGCAGTGGCGAGAAAATGCGACGCTTTCCGAACTGAGTGGTGAGGTTCTCGGTATCTTGAGTATAGACTCGCGCGACATGTAATTGTGCAGCTTCTCATGTGAAAACAAAGTCCAAGCTCAGTGTGGGCGGCTCTAGGTATCTGCAGTGTAGACTCGCGCGGGGTGTGATTGTGCGGCTTCTCGGTGTGTCGAGGATGCTGTTGCACGAAACCCTACCTGGATTGCATGTCCTGCCGATTGCAATTCAAAGTGCAGCAAAAGTTGCTTTCGAGTTTTCGTGAAGGTAGTGGTAGTGAAGGAAAACGGTTTGCAGAGAGTATGTTTGTTCACAAACTATAACGTGAGGTCTAGGTCCTCTAAGTAGAATGCAGACGGTGCACGAGGCGCGATGGGCGCTCGATGCTGCGTGCGAAGCCAACAATGCAGCGAAAATCGCGGGGTGTCGTTGTGTCGTCCGGGGCAAGGGGGCCGAAGAGCCGGAGAGCGGGCGATGGTGGGTGCTACAGACAGCCCAGAGCTATTGGAGGAGCTGAGATTTCCGCAGGACCTTGGGGCGCAATAAGGTTCACACAGACGACCCCCCCTCCCCCCATGGCAACTTTGAGCAGTGGGGGGGTAACAGAGGGAATCATAATAGGAACCTCTGACAGCTTCTGCCGGGCCGAGGCGAATTAGGGTAACTATACATATACAATTCTTAATTGAGGTAGTTATAACTACTCAGGAGGATCAAGGGACTTAGTAAGCAGGGGTATAAGTGCTTGAAATCGGGCTACAGTCAACTATAGTAAAGTTTAGTTGTAACCCTAATAATGACCCTGGTTTCTAAGTCCGATGATCCTTTACGTGCCTAGAATCCCGAAGACCTACATTTGGAAGAGGGCTTAGAGGACCCTCAGAAGAAGGAACCTAAGAAAAGGGTTGTCTCCCGCTGCTCGAGACTCAAGTCTTGCGCACTGAGGTTGTGACACAGGAAGGCAGGGCTTATTCTGCCAGGGTTTGGGGTTTAGGGTGCGGGGTTTAAGCTGTACTGTAGCGCTGCGGAGGCCATTCCTCTTGACAGTAATTCTGTGCATCTTGGGCTGTGATGCAGATTCCTCCGTTGTCGTATTGGTTTCCGTGCATTCCAAAATCTTGTAGTCCGCTCTTGTAAAACCCTGACAGAACCCATAAGAACAGGAGACTTGGCCAAAATTAGCTTTGCAAGGCTCTTACGACAACCCCAATATAGCATAAATCACGTTTTTTAGGTGTGGTAGTTCGTGCGGCTGCTTTAAACTCTTATCTAGGCTCAGAGCATGCATTTTGCTTGATAATGTTCGAAGTAAAATGATATCCTGATGAAGGAGCACAAAGATCAGTATAAGGCCACATAAAGACCAAGAAAAGCCCCCTTTACGAACTTTTAAATTGTGCATCATAACACCATAACGTTAAGCTTTGCAAAGGGCTAATCATAGGACCTGGGCAAAAATCAAGCTAGGTCCCATCAAGGCTAAATAGAAGCCGGTAAAACTTTATGACAAAGCCACCATCTGAAAACCCAAAAATTTCAAGTCCTACAACCCTATAGCAAGCATGACGCCCTGAGACGCCAGTCTCGGAGGCAACCCTAAACTTAACAACTTTAAACCCCGGCTAATGCCTATAGTATACAAGGGTTTAGGTTTAGGGCTGATGGTTTAGATCACCCGCTACAATCGTAGCCGTAAGGCCTGCACACTATAAGCCCTAAACTTTAAACCTCTAAAGCCCTAAATCCCAAAGTCAAAAGCTCTTAACCACCCCGTGCCTGGTACCCTAAACCCTAAACCCTGAACCCTAAGCCCTAAACCCTGAACCCTAAAGGCATCTTTCCGGGTACTCTGCTGTCCTCGGAGTTGCTCACAGACGAGGCGCGGGTTGCTGGAATCCCAGGGTTTCATCGGGCCTTCAGAGGGTTTTTACTGGGGTCTTTGTAAGGCTTGGTAGTGTAGGGGCCTTAAAAATTAGATTTTTTTAAAAGGGGTTCCTTACTATAATTCTGGTATAGTATACCCCCAAACCAAATTCTAACAAAATAAGGCCCTTATATTAGGGTTGTTAGGGGGTTTCTGTGACAAGTCCCATGATCCTCCAAGCCTGTCGGAAAACGGTTCGGACCCTGGCCTCTTCATGTCTGTCCGGTGAATCGAACTCTACAAGGGTCCATATGGGTAGTTCTCTAAATTAGGGTCCCTTGTTGGGGTCCTTGTTATAAAGGTGCCGCACTATATTGGTGATCCAGAAAGGGCCCCTAATTTTGCGAAGTAGCCATATTCTGAGGGGTTTAGAGAGGGGTTTCTGGTGTTCTAGGGTTCTGGAAGAGATCAGGAGGTTCAGGTCTAGGGTTCAGGACCAAGGTGTTTCCATTCAGGGTTTAGGGGCGGGGGGAGGGGGGTTCAGGGTTTTAGGCATGAGGTTCAGGGTTGAGGGCTGGTTTCAAGGTTCCGCAACATTGTGAAATTATCGCTTTGGCTTTGGGATGCCTTCAACATCCCACACCCTGAACCTGCCAAGGCCCAAAGCCCCAGAAAAACCCTAAACCCCAAACCCCAACCCCTAAAACCCTAAACCCGTAACCCTAAACCCGTAACCCTGAACCCCAAAACCTAAACCCTAAACCCCAAAACCTAAACCCTAAACCCTGGACCCTAAACCCTAAACCCCAAACCGTGGCTCCAATCTGAAGCTTGAAGCGTACACCCCAATGCATCCTCAAGCTGCAACCCTAAGTCGCAAATCTCTGTCAGACTGAAGCCGCAAACTCAAAGCTCCCAAGCCCTAGGGCTCAGTTTTAGGGTTTAGGGCTTAGGGTTTAGGGCTTAGGGTTCAGGGTTTAGGCTTTAGGGTCTAGGGCCCTAGAACACTTAAAACCCTCAATCCTCAATCTTAAATCCGAACCACGAGCTGCCCATAGACCAGGAAGCCGCCGACGTGGGACATGCCGACGCCAAGAAGAAGGGCGGTAAGGCCAGCTTTAGGGATTTCAGGATCAAGCTCTTAGGGGTTTAGGGTTTAGGGTTTAGGATCCAGGGTTGAGGGGTTTAGTCGGTTTAGTGTTTAGGGCTTAGGGTTTTAGGGTTTTAGGGTTTTAGGGTCAGGGTATCGGGGTGTGGCGTTTAGGATCCAGGGTTTAGGGGTTTAGGATTTAGGATCCAGGGTTGAGGGGTTTAGGGCTTTAGGAGTCCCAAACCCGAAACCCTGAACTCTGAACTCGAGATATGAAGTGGTGCGTGTTTTTTGATGGTATAGGGCAAGGGTTCAGGGCCCCCAGTTGAATCTATAACCCTGCGTCCCTCCACCCCAATCTTGAGGGTTGAGGGTGGAGGGGTTTATGGTTCAGAGTTTAGGGGAAGGGTCAGCACCGTCTTTGTGCACTGTTGTCGACGGGAGCCTAGCTAGCAGTTTTACACCCTAAGCCTGGATGGTTTTCGGGTTTAGGTTTTGGTTCCTTTCTTCCTCCAGAACTTGGAGCCCTAAGCTGCAAAACCCTATTTTCCGCGCTAAACCTCAATTGAACAACAACTGGTCAAGCCAAATGATGAAAATGACTCAAGAAGGCGTCAGATGCGTTTGGAGGTTCTGCCTTGATACCATGTTTGCTGGCTTTCTGATCAGGTTGTTCATGAATGTGGCGTTCAGACAGAGTTCATCAAGCAAGACGTCGTTGCTATCGGAGACATCATGCTCCCGACGTTTTGCTCTGTTGACTACGATCACATCAATGCGCCGATCGGCGGCTTCACTCGGCCATTGAATGACCAAGCTCTGAATTTTGTGAACGCGCAGTTTAGAGTGATGAAGAAGGACCAGTTGAGCTTTGCTCAAAATCCGACTAAGGCAACTTATCAAGTCGGAATGCTCAACTACAGGCCCAATTTTGCAGATGATGGCGAGTGTGATCGTTACACGCACGGCTTTCCATCTGCCAATGTAGCTCTCGACACACCATTCATTCCTGTTGTTTACGCTGGGCCATTGAATCCGGTGAATGTTTTGGGTAATCCTGTAGACAAATCCCGTGGTCGAAAACCCACGAAGCTTGCAAACCACCTTACACCCTAAACCCTAAACCCTTCGAGGAGGGGGTCGACGTTGTCGCGGCCGGACGAGCCTTACTCCCAGAACACTCCTCAGCCATGATAACAGAGACGGTGGCGAATTACAACGACCATGATCGCGCCATCATGACGGTCGCCTTCGTCCGCTTCATCCGCATGCTCATGGCAGAGGTTATGCAGGCATTCGAACGAGGAGTTGAAGCAGGCACAGCCAGAGACAGGGGAGAGGTCCTGGTGGAAGTGCCTGTCGAGCCCCACCCACCAGAGGGCGATGACGGGTCGCTGATGCAGCGCACTCTCACTGGCAGTTCCGGGGCTGGCGAGATCCGGATAAAGCATGGCAACATCGTGTCCAGCGCCTTCAAGATGAACTTGGGAAGCAGCCACCGGGGGTGAGGAACGCCAACATAGCTGGGCTCAAAGCGAGGCTGACCCAGCATACGGGGATCCCCAATGACCGAAGGGAGAGCCTCACTGCGATGCTGATTGCCATGGAGGAGGGTGAATGCTTGGACGTGGGGATTGGAGACATAGCCTGGCAGCTACAATGGTGGGACGCTCTTTTCAGGACAGACCCTCCCCCGGCGGTGGCAGCAAGAAGGGCCGGTAGGGGAAATGCCTCTTGGAGCCCCGGTGATGCAGAGATCCAAGAAATGGCCAGGGAGGAAGAGAATATCCGCATGGAACGAGAGAAAGAACGACTCGACCGTGAAGCCCAGCAAGCCGAGCATGAAAGGGAGGAGGATGAGGTTTTGCAGTACCAGATGGGTCTCCAACAAGAGGCGCGGAGCAGTCGCGATCCGCCGGTCCGCCTTACAGCTCAAGAATATCGTCAATGGGAGGACTGGGAGTGGCACAACGCTCTGAACGAACCCCCAAGGCAACAACGAAGGATGGGGGTCACCATCAGTGGGGCAGGCGGCTCGGATCACCCGTGGGTGCGCCGCTCCTTGGATATACCTATGGCTGCAGGGAGTGGTCGAGTCTCACTTCGGCTGGAGCTCCAGATGAGGCAGGAGACATTCCCGGACGATGTTGAAACGGTCATCTTGGAGCAAGGTCCAGACACCAAGGGGAATGCTGTGGAAGAGGGGGCGCCTACGGAAGCTGAACCCCCTGGAGAGCAGTCAGCAGCGAAGAAGGTGAAGACGAAGCACCCCATCGATGACCAAGATACTGAGCCGCTGGAGGAGCCATCTCTGGAGGTGGGACTGGCGTTACCGCTTGTCCCGATCCCCGGGGAGCCTGCCGTAGCCGATGCGACTTTGCTGGACTCGGGGATGAATGCCGGTGACATGGAGGATGTGAACAGGGGGAGTGAGAGAGGTCTGCGGGGCCTCGAGTGGAAGGACTACGAGGACCTCTACATGAAGTGGCGAGGTGGACAAGTTTCTGACATGGCTGTCAAAGAGGCCGGGGGGAGTGACCTGCTTGACCTTATGGAGGCGCAGTACATCTTGGACGTCGACGACTCCACCCAGGCGGCGCAGAATTTCCCCATGGAGAAGAAGTCAACCTCAGCAGCGAACCCCATCCTGGACGAGAAGGAGGGTGAAACGTGACGGGCTATGTCGCTTTGGAGGGCTTTGGGATGTTTCAGTGAGTGAATGCGGTCCTGTGACAACGTGACGTACCTGAGTGAGAGTCGTTTTTCTGGTGTGGGCTAAAAACGGCCTGCCCAGTTGCTCGCCCCGCAAGGGGATTCCGTAGCCGGTACCCGTGCAGTCGGAAAAGAGCCTTTAAAAAAAAAACCCTAAACGGTGGCTCTGCTGAATACAAACTATCTGCCACACAGGAAGAAATGGATCTCCTCAAAGAAACGACCCCACTGAGGCCGCAGGATACCACCCCGCAAAAACCTTTCTGTCTCCCGTGCTCAAGAAAGTCAAAAAGGGGAAGGCACCGGGCCCAGACGGCCTAAGAATATTGCTCCTCCTGGACACCTTCGGGGAGGCCCAAACGAACACATGCTGGGTTTCGGAAAGAGTGCTGCAAGCCTGGAAGCACGTTATAGCATGCTCCTTCTGTGAGGGAAAAGGTGACGAATCGGATGCAACGAACTACAGGCCAACTGCGCTGCTTCATACGCTGTGCAAAATATACGCATCCCTGTTACATGCGAGGCTAGCCGATAACTACGGCCAGCTTCAGACGTTGCCGCAGCACGCAACACCTGCGCTTCATACTGTGCAGCCTTCCTAAGATTACTCCGCCAGAACAGGCCAGCAATTTCGCCTAGTGTTCCTTGATTGGAGGATGGTCTTTGATAAGGTCGACCATGAGAGCACGATCATTGCACTAAAGCGCTTCGGCATACACCAACATTATGTTGACTTAATTCAAGAACTGTTCATACCATAGGCTTGAACAAGGAGAAAGCCTCGGGTACTCCGCATACAGAAATAAGGCAAGGATGCCCGCTCAGCCCATGCCTATTTGTCATAGTCATGACTGTATTGCTAGCGGACATAGGTAGACGACTATTCAGCACATGTGTACCCACAAGCAGCTGCTCCATAGGTAAGCCGGTTTATGATATTGGGTACACGGATGATACCTTACTGTTCGGTGTTACTATTGCGGCAGTGGAGGAGTACCTTCCGCAACGAGCAGTCAGAGGCGGCCTGTACGGGTTATTCCTCAACTTTGTTAAAACTGAATACTTGAAAACAACCAACGCGACTACTCCGCCGACATTCATAGACTCCACCCTTTCCCCAACGAAGGACAAAACCAAGTATTCAGGATCCATGATCTCCTGGACGGATCCAACAATAGAAGCTACTAGCCATAGAATGCCATAGAATATCTCAAGCACATGTGGCTTATGGTAAACTATCCCCATTCTGGAAAGCTTCGGTCTCCAGCAAGACCAAACTAGCAGATTTCAGATCATGCGTAGTGTCGGTACTCCCATATGGCCTGTCCATCCTCACCCTAGAGGATAAACGCTTCAAGGAAATAGACGCATGGTGCATCAACTTCCTGCGCAGAGTTGTGGGGATAAAAGCTTCGTATTACTCCAGAACCCCAAACAGCACCGTATGGGCCAAAACCGACTACACAACTCTACCTTCCGAAACCCTGCTCTCAGATGGGATTCGTTTCGGCACAGGCTTTAGGATTCTTCCAACAGGATGTTAAAACGCAAGCCGGCTACTTGGCTGCAGCACCTACGCGCTTTGCCTGTATGCTTTCCATTCATTGGCGCATGGCGGTCGTTGAAAAGCTACAAATACCTACAAGTCGCACAACCCTGAACCGTAAACCCCTAAACCCTTAAAGGAGCCTTCGAAGCAGCCCTTAAAGGAACCCTTACAAGACGCCTGAAAAGAAACCTTCACGGAACCTTTACAGGGACCCCCAAAGGAACCCCTCAATAACCCAAAACCCAAAACCCTAAACCCTCAAAGGAGACCGTAAAGGAACCCTGTAAGGAACCTTGAAAACGCCCGAAATCTAAATTTCCCGCCCTGGGTGCAAGGCCCTTCGGCGGGGCCCAAAGTCCCGCGTGGCGTTGGAGGCGCGACAGGGGAATCGTAGCGTTAGGGTCTAGGGCTTAGGGGGAATCAGGGTTGCGGCAGCGCTTCGATCCTAGTCTCTCAACCCAAAACCCTCAAACCTTCAACAGGGTTCAGGGCTTGCGCTCGGGTTTAGGGTTGAGGATGTTGTGATGCAGAATCTTGGAGCCCCAATTCCTCAGGAGTTGAGGAAATGTAAGGGCCTAAATAATTACCAATACTATTGTGGGGTTCCCTATTATAATCTTAGTATACTAAACCCCAAAACAAAAAATTGATTTATACGGCCCCCCATGTTATACTGAGAATAACACTCGGCAGGGTATGTACAAACCGACCCATATTCTAGTATTGCCCCGCCGCACGCCCCAGAAGCCAAAAGTTCGGTACATCAAGCGGACCTCCAGAGAGCCAGATGAAAGCCCGAAGACGAGTCGCTTCAAAACGTAAGCCCAAAACCCTAAGCCCAAGCCCTAAGTTTAGGGTGTAGCGTTTCGCCCTAAACCCGAAACCCCGAAATGAGCCCCGAACCCTATGCCCTAAACGCTAACAGCTCTAACCCTTCAGCGGCCCCGTGTCCGAAACCCAGCTGAAAAATGCGCCAGGAACCCGTAAGAGTTCGTTTTAGGGTTCCTTTAAGGGCTCCTTTGCAAGGGCTCCTTTGCAAGGGCTCCTTTGCAAGGGCTCCTTTTAAAGGCTCCTTTAAGGGTTCCTTTAAGGAGGCCCTTATAGAAAAAGCTGGAAGGAAGGAGCCGTGTGAGCTGCAGGGTTTAGGGCTTCGGGTTTAGGGCTTCGGGTTTAGGGTTTAGGGTTTAGGCTTTTCGGCTTTGAAGGTTTTTGGAGCTTGAACGGTTCGGGGATCGAAGGTTTGAGAGGTTTAGAGCTTCCGGGGTTTGGGGTATTCCGGCTTCGGGCAGCCTAACCAATAAAGCGGAAGGCTTGAGCCATTGGTTGAATACTGCCGCGGGATATATGAGGCCCTCAATAGTAGCCCTATGGTAGACTGTGACTGCATGGGGGGGTAGTACCCAACAAGTTCACTTCGACAATCACCGGCTTTTGGAGGGCCTTTAGATCGTTATCAGGGCTTTCCTAAGGCATTCTGCCCTCCGATGACGATGCCCAACTTACCCTACCTGGATTCTACAGAATTAGCGCTATACCCTTTTTGGGGTTCCCTATCATGATTACCTTAGAAAAAGCTGCAAACTCTAAACCCCTAAACCCTGAGCCTTAAGTATTAAACCCTAGTTGACCCTGTACCTTATTCCTTAAGTCCTGAGCAGTAAGCCCGAAGTCATAAATCATCAGCCCAGCAAAATGGATTTCCCCCACGATCCCTGAAATAAGAAGTCATGCAAACTTCTGATGAATACCATCCTATGATCGGAGCCCTTGTTGGGGTTAGCACGGTTGAAACATGGGGATGTAAGGGCTCTTGCCAGGGGAGTACAGTGTTTATCAGTACCCTGCAGCAGGGTTGGGTTTTGGGGTTTAGGGTTTAGAGTTTAGGGTTTAACGTTTAGGTTTTACAGTTTAGCGTTTAGGGTTTAGGGTTTAGCGTTTAGGGTTTAGGGTTTAGGGTTTGGGGTTTCAGGACTTCGGGATTTTCGGTTTATGGCTCGATTGAGATAGACTCCAGGTAACGAAGTAAGGCCCATCACAAAAAGGAGCCTGCAGCAGTCCTTTAAAGGATCGCTGAGCTTCCAGATGCTGCCAGGTAGATCACAAGATATGGAGAAATATTTCTCCAAACCGCTAAGCCCTAAACCCCAAGCCCTTAACCCTAAACCCTAAACCCTAAACCCCAAGCCCTTAATCCCAAACCCCAGACCCCAGACCCTACACCCTAAGGCCTAAACTCGAGAATCCCAGAAGCCCTCCATGCCTTGGCCAGGTGGCCGAGGGAAAGTTGGGGTCTGAGGGGTGACATTGCTGTGGACCGGGGCTTCAGCGTTTCGATGCTTTAGGCTTTAAGGGTTTAGAGTTGAAGGGTTTGGGCTTCAAGGGTTTTAGGGTTCAAGGGTTTAGGCCTAGGCTTTAAGGGTTTTAGGGTTCAAGGGTTCAGGCTATAAGGGTTTTGGGTTGAAGCTTCGAGGGTTTAGGCTTAAACCCTGAATCCCATACCCTTTAGGTCGCTCGCACCGTTGGATTAAACACGCTTCGAAGCATACTGGAAGCCTTTTCGGGACAGTGTTCCAAGTTACCCTAAACCCTAAACCCTAGATCCTAAAGCCTTATTGGTACAGTGTCCCAAGCCACACTACTTGAAGGATTCCGGAGCACAGAGTCACAGGTACCCTAAAGTAAGACCGCTACCTGTGACTAAAAACCTTAAACCCTAAGCCCTGAGAATCCTTAAGTGGGCTTATCCCACTCAGGACCTGCCAGTTTTCCCTGAGCCTCACGATTCTACAAGCTCTCAACCTTAAACCCCGGATTAGGGTTTAGGGTTTAGTGTTTAGGGTGAACACCTTTAGGGTTTAGGGTGTGGGTCCTCGCTTGTACGGGCTCCAAACAAAATCCTACACAGACCTATTCAGCCTTGCAACACTCCAAAAACAAGTAGGGTTTCATGACGAAGGGGTCAGCAACCTAAACCCTAAACCCTAAACCGTGAGTTTTGGAGTTTCGGCTTGGGGTCGAAGGACTTCTTGTCGCACTGCAACCAACGCAGGGGCTTATCGCTAAACTCATCTGGGTTTAGGGTTTAGGGTTTATAGGGTTTTAGGGTCTAGGGTTAATTGAGGGTTTAGGGTTTAGGGTTTGGGGGTTTAGGGTTTAGGGGTTTAGGGTTCTTGCCCAGGAGCTCAACGAAGGTTACTCTAACGAGGATCTTTTGCAATTCATGGAGAGTCCTTACTATGGTAACTTAGCAAAACCCGAACCCTAAGCCCCAAGAACCCGGTTACACAAAGCCTCGGCCTGAGTGTCTGATGGTCAAGATGTGCCAAAAGGCAGGGGAACGGTCTACTATGTACAAAAACAGCCCTGGCTCTAGGGTTTAGTCATATCCCCTAAACCATGAAGCTTTTGATTTGGGGCTAGTTTGAGCCTGGGCCACGCTGAGTTTTCCAGAGCCAGGATCGACTTAACCCTCCAAGACCCCTAAAGCGTAGACCCTACCCCCCCTCCCCCTAAAACCCGAAACCCTAACCCCTAAACCGTAAGCCCCCTAAATCCCCAAAGCCCTAAACCCTACCTAAGTTGGAGTCTTAGGTCGCTAACATGCAAGGGTATGGGCCTCACAGTCCTGTGCACAGCAACAAATCCTAGGTAGCATAGGGAGACCCCTTAGAGGGAACCCTTCTTAATCCTAAACGCGAAACCCTAAACCTCTAAACCTCTAAACCCTAAACCCCAAACCCCTAGACCTTCTTAACCCCACTTCTGGTTTAAGGATCCCCAAGGGTCCCCCTAATCCTAGCTCCCAACACAGGGGCCTTAACCACTAGAATAGGATTCCTGTAGGGCGTCTCTGAAGGTTCCATAAGGGTCATGATATTTTTGGAATGGGATTCTGGGTTTCTTCTAGTATGTCATAGACAAACGACAGTATAGCCAGTTTCCCAGTACAGCCAGCGTGGTTCCTCAAACGTTTAAGGGCACAGAGACATCATGCATCGTCGGTTCGAATGAAAAGATCCTAACCCTGAATCTGCACAGTTTATACCTTAAATTCAGCTGTATGTAATACAGGGGTCTCAACGATTGCCTGTACTATTTTGGGGGCTCCTTATTGCAATCATACAAAAATGTACCCCCCAAATCCAATTCTAATTATCAAGTCCCGAATGCCGAGGTATCGCATGGTGCGCCGGATGCTTTACACATGCGGACACGAAGTGTCAATGCCTCGGCTTGGATTCCTGAACCCGTTATTCGGCCCCGAGCCCTAGCTGAATGAATCTGTGGCAGACGAAGGCTTTGCGGGCTGTTCTCTCTAAACCCTTCACCCAAAAGCCCTAAAGCCGCAACACCCAAACCTTACAACGGCATGGCCACGTGCTCTTGCTGGAATTTCGGCAGTAGGCTGTGAGCCTGATCCCCGAAAATACGCGCTGCACTGTGGCGGGAGCTCGAGCCCTACCCGAAAATGTGAACCGGCGCAAGAGTTTTGGGTGTATGGGTCTTTTTTCAGGGTTGTTTGATGAAGGCTAGGTTCCCCTGTAGTACCCTTTTGCTAGTTGTCTTCTTCGGGGTGCCTTGTTAAGCCCAAAATAGGAGGAAAAAGGCTGCGGAGGGTATGATTAAGGGGGGTACTGGGGAACCCTCAGGATTTACGGGCCCGAGGCTTCTATTTAGGGTTTAGGGGTTTAGGGGTTTAGGGTTTAGGGTTTAGGGGTTTAGGGTTTAGGGTTTAGGGGTTTAGGGTTTAGGGTTTAGGGGTTTAGGGTTTAGGGTAGCGTTAGCAGAAGGCTCAGAGGGTTTGTATACACGTTTTCTATATGGCTCTATAGAGTTTGTAGGGTCCTAGACCTTAAACTCTAGACTCTAAAAACCCTAAAATGAACTAAAACTTGAAAACGCCCTTAAGCATCCCCGAAACCCCAAGCCCTAAACTCTTCGAACGCGCGAGTTTCAAGCTTCAACTCTTCAGCCCTTCCGAAGCCGCTGGAGGTCCATGAAGAGCATGACACAGGAGCCCGAATAGTTACCCATTTTGTTCCGTCGGTTTTCTTAAGATAAGTGTACCACAATATACCTCAAAGCCTTATTGATATGATGAAGGCCCTTATACGATAGATAGATAGGTGCATTCACGGCATGCCAGTCCTTGAGCGGCATCGAGACGTGATGCGTGGCAAGGAGACTCTGCTCCCGCCAACTTGCCCGTCCTGGCCAGAGAACCCAATACCCATTACTTAAGGAATATACCTTAAATCATAATATTAAGGCCCCTATATAATTTAAGGTATAATTCCTTAATCAAGGGGTATTGGGTTCTCTGGGTGCACGGCAGCGTCTTCTGGCCACCGCCCTGGCCTTCCTCTGTCGGCGGTGCCAGGGAGAGATTCAGGCCAGGCTGGCCCGTGCTCCTCAACACCCGGAGTTTCCGAAACTAAGGGGTACCTTAATTTGGGGGTCCCATAAAGGGGTTTCTATAAGGGTTTCTATAAGGTTCCTATAAGGGTACTATAAGGGTTACTATGTGAGTAGTGGGAGTTTCCAAAAATTAGGGTACCTTATTTTGGGGTCCCGAATAAGGATCCTACTAGTTAAGGTACTACATTAGGGTCCCCTATTTTCGGAAACCCCCATATAGATCAAAGAGATGCCCAGCAGAAAAAGGGAAACAACAACTCAAGCGGCCGATTGCTTCCTGATACACCAGTACGAAGACTCCACTCCAGCCTGCTCCGTCAAGCGCAGTGGATGAAGTAGGAGACCCCAAAATCCAGGGGGAGGGGCAAAAACCCAAAGCTCAACCCTTATCCAGAAGGGGGAAGCGACAGTCAAGCAAAGGACAGTGTCGCGGAGCAATGGCTCACCTAGAGCAGAAAGCGGCGCTTGCGAAGAAGCTGTTGCAACAACCCCACTTCAAGGAAGACGGGGAGAGCAAACTAAACCGAGCCACCTAAACCCTAAACCCTAAACCCATAAACCCCTAGAGCCCTAAACCCGGAACCTTAAAGCCTGGAAATCCGAAGCTCGAAATCCTAAAGCCCTAAGCCCCTGCTTGAAAAGAGTCCTTTAAAGAACCCTTCAATGGAAGGGGCAAGCCCTAAACCTTAAGCCCGAAACCCTAAACCTTAAGCCCGAAACCCTAAACCTTAAGCCCGAAACCCTAAACCTTAAGCCCGAAACCCTAAACCCTTTGAAGGCCTAAACCCTAAACCCTAAACCCTAAAAAGGAACCTAAGCCGGGAAGACGCCCCAGGGTCGAACTTCACCGAACCAGCTACGGGGCGATCTCTCTGGGAGATCTCAAGGTGCCGAACTGGTTTCCTTTTAGGGTTTCGGGTTAAGGGTTCAAGGCTTTAGGGTTGGGTTTCCTTTAAGGGTTTGGGGCTAAGGGTTTAGGGCTTGTTTTCCTTTTTAAGGTTCCCTTTTGGGGTTTAGGGTCACGTGCCAGGGGTTTAGGGTTGCGTTTAAGGGTTCTTGTATGGGTTCGTTTGACGGTTTTCGTCTAAGGGTTGCTTCAAGGGTTGATTATGAGAGGTTTACGGCTATTGGTTATATAGGCTTGAAACGTTCTTGGTTATAGTACTATTTCTATATAGCCCAGCACCCTATTCCAAGGGTTAAGCCCGTTAAATTACTCGCATGCAAATGCGCACAGTTCTATACGACAACAAAGCAGATGAGTACATAAATGGTCAGATAAGTAGAGCATCGAGCAAAGCAGATTAGACATAGATTATTACGAAACTGTACACGCGATACAAATCTATACAAAGCGGTGCGTACACATGAATACATGCATGCGTGCATGCATGCATACATTGCATACATCGCATGCATGTATACTTGCACACTCTTACATACCTTTCGTACGTACATACATACCTACATACCTACATACCTACATATTTACA
>CAJNJA010005588.1:0-17592 GCA_905231915.1 Symbiodinium necroappetens
TAGTTTTCCAAAATAGGGTCCCTTTTGGGGGTCCTTTTTATAGTTGTGCGGTACTAATTATATTGGGGGGGGCCTAAACAGGGACCTTAGTTTAGAGAACTAGCCACATAACCGCGTGAAATTCAAACCATCCAGTTCCTGTAGCCAATTTTCCCTTGCTTGCAGGACATGATGTTCAATCTGAGGGCTTCGCGTTCCACGGTCTTCAAGTGTTTGGATATCCCCAAACCCTAAACCCTACACCCTACCCTAAACCCCTAAGTAAATCCCAAACCCTAAAACCCTAAATAAACCCTCAACCCTAAAGCCTGCCCCCCCAAACCCCTGTAAGCCCTAAACCCCTGAAAAACGGCCCCGGGCCTGATGTGCCAGGAGCTTCACTGCAATTCGGTCGGCTGCTGACACCCCTCGGCTTTCGCCACGCTTACATACCAAGGGCTCCACGTTGGACCCAAAACTCAACAAACAAAAAAAATGTATATGCTGGACCCAAAACTGCAAAAAAAAATACCCTAAACCCTAAGCCCCTAAACCCAGAATTTAAAGAACCAATGCAGGTTTCCTAAACCCTAAACCCTAAACCCTAAGACCCAAACCCTAAACCCTACGTTGCAGGAGTTCG
Organism: Symbiodinium necroappetens; assembly: GCA_905231915.1. Taxonomy (NCBI): domain Eukaryota; class Dinophyceae; order Suessiales; family Symbiodiniaceae; genus Symbiodinium; species Symbiodinium necroappetens. The sequence continues at coordinate 623 of CAJNJA010005588.1, forward strand.
TGCTGGAGGGCTTGGCATGGAATCTTGAGCTTGCGACCTATCAACCTGGGCTCTGATCGGCGTCAGCTTAAAGCAGAGCCGCAACAAAATCATACACACACACACACAACAAAATCCCCATGATGTTGATATTCAAAATGACGGTTCCAGGTTGAGGGTTTAGAGCTAAATGATAGTACCGAAAAAAATGAAAACTACTCATAATAATATTCGTAATAGTACCCCTGAATCATCGCCCACCCGAAGCCCGACATTGGCCGTACACCTCCTCCCAAATACACCATCAGTGCTTCTAGTCTTTAACTGATTGATACTCGCTACTTTTACTAGGATGTCGCCCTGTGATGAGAATTTGCTAGGCTGGGGTGTCCATGGATTGGTTCATGCTGCTCCTTCACTCACACCCTTCCTGGCTCACTGTGTGGCGAAAGTTGGTCGCGAATTGTCTTCCAACATATACATATATAACGGTATAAATATGAATATATATATATATGTGTACATGTATGTATCTGTACATGTATATGTACATGTCTATGTCTATGTCTATGTCTATGTCCATGTCTATGTCCATGTCCATGTCCATGTCCATGTCCATGTCTATGTATGTGTGTGTATGTATGTATGTATGTATGTATGTATGTATATATATATATATATGTATGTATATATATATATATATATTGATTGCGTGCGTGCATGTGTGTGGGTGGGTGTATCTGTATATACTTTGCAAATGGTTTGTATACACTATATTCACTCTATGTATATTGAAGACGGTCACATTCGCCCAGAGCACCACGTGCACATTGTCGAAAACCGAACAACCTACAACATGGGTTGAATCTGAAGAAACCAACAAACACTTTCACGAAACGTCGTAATTTACAAAGCACTAAACCTCAATCCGAAACCCTAGCCTCGGCTCCGAAAGCAGCCCCCAAGCCCTAGCCCCAATCCCTGTTACCCTAGAAAACCTTGTAGAACTTATAGTAACCCTTTGCATAATATCCTATAAAACCCCTATAGAATCTTCCGAACTAGTATGCGGTGCTTGTATCTCTCACTCTCTCTCTCTCTCTCTCTCGCTCGTCCTCGCTTCATCGAGCTGTCGAGTACAAAAAAAAACAACAATTCCCGACTTTTGCGGGTGCCGGGATGGCTTACGGTTTTCGGTTTAGGGTTCAATGGATGAGGGATGTAAGGGTTCGCCACTGTGATACTCCGAGAGATGTCATCTAAACTCATGTCAAAAAATCAAACGAACTTCCCACCCGAACATCAACTATTAACCACCCACGTAACCCGTAAACCCCAAACGACCGAATAGCCAAGGAATAAAATTAAAACCTATCATGTAAACTTGTGGAAATATGATAACTTTTCTCGATCACAACGCTGTTCTGGGGTGTGACGCAAGCCCGAGATTTCACTGGGGTTCCCGACCCCGCCGCCGACCCTGCCGGTGCCTTAGCCGCACGGACCAGGCCTGAGATCGGTGGCTTTTGGCGGGGCATCCGCGCACCTATCTACCTACCTAATTATATAGCTCCTTAGTCGTTCCTTTTTGGGATTACCTTATAGGATCCTAAATACCAACCCCAAAAAGGAGCTACTAAGGAGCCTTTGGGTATAGTCTCCATGGTAGTCCTTTTTTGGGCATTTCCTTTCAGGATCCTTGATATGAAAACGGTTGAGCCAAACAAGTTTGAAAAAGGAACTCCAATGGTGACTATAGGCGACTTCTACTTAAGCCTTCAAATGCAGTCTTTTCCTGTCTCGTTAGTTTAGTGGCAAAGTAACATACTGTAATTGGGCACCTGGAGCCTCCCCGCAAGGGATAGTGTGTGAAAGCCTAAACTCTAAACCCCTATAAGAGCCTATAAGGGTCAGCAACAAGGGGGGGGCCAAATAAAAGCCCACTAACTCTGCAATCCTTCTTCTGAAAACACCCAAGTAAAGGCATACTTTAGGGCTTAGGATAGACTTCTGATCCGATTGCCCGTCGCTCCCATCCACTGGGTGCGTCCATCCTGCACTGTATCCCCCAAGTTTCTCAGTCCCCCAAATCCTAAATGAAAAACGCCTAGCGCCTACATCCTCAACTCCAGATCTCTCTAGACTCTCCAATAAAGGGGCCATAGACTGAGGCCAGGGCCTGGGGGTATTATGATTTTGCTTTTTCCCTGGACAACTTGGTTGTTAAGGGGTCTAGGGTTTAGAGTTTAATGTAATTAACCCGAAACCTTAAACCCTAAACCCTAAACCCTTAAAAAACCTTTAACCTCCATGGGCGCCGGCCGCAAGCACCAACCGGCGCAGGCCGTCCTCAGACGTGGCGACCTCAATGGTACAGGCTATGGAGCTTGGCTTGTAGGGCTTATAGGGTTTAGGGCCAAAGTTTAGGGTTTAGGTTCAGGTTTGAGGTGTTGGGGTATTCGGGAGGTTCAGGGATTTAGTATTTCATGTTTCACGGTTTCGGGGTTACTCTACTGGTTACAACAAAGGCTGTTGAGGTCTTTGGGCTGGATGGTTCCGGGTTTCAGATGCAGTGCAGTTGGAGCTTTTGGCAAGTGAAGACAGGTCCAGCGATGCTGACGCGGAATGGCAGCACACAACGCCTTGCACAGATCAACACACAAGGCTTGCAGGATTCAAGAATCGGCACAATTTCGGCCACTCGTTGCCCACCATCTCTCCACGCACACTGCTGTGCGTCTCAATCAACCATGCGCCAAGCTCTCGATGATCTTGGCTTGCCGCGCAAATGCACGCGATGGCCGCTCGGCCACCGTCAGTGACAACATCTGTGCCAGCCTGAGCCTGCAAAAGCAGCGCCACCATTTCTTCATGCCCATTGATAGCCGCAGAGACGAGGCCTTGAAGCCCAGCGTGGCCTGCGTGCATCGACACGCCATTTTCCAGCAAGACACGCGCCAACGCTACGTTGCCTCGATCCGCCGCACTCAAAAGCGCTAAGGTGTCTTCAGTGTACTGGCGGGTTACACCCACTCCGACCTTCAAGAGCATCCGGACTGTTTCCACATGACCAGTCGCTGCAGCGCAGATGACAGCGACACATCTTCCGTCGTCTGGCACGTCCGTTCCTGCTCTCGCATCCAGTAAGAACTGTAGGGTCTGAGTTTGCCCCATGATAGATGCGGCAGCAATTGCGGCTGTCTTCATCGGAGCACAATCGGGCGCATCGCAAACCTCAAGAAGCAGCCCTGCGATATCCGAGCGGCCCCGCATGGATGCGCACATAGCAGCTGTAAGGCCAGCATCACTTTCCAGTTCAGGGGCAGCCCTGGCTTGGAGCAGCAATTGCACAACTTCCACATGGCCTGCGCCAGATGTCCAACTCAATGCAGTCATGCCGAGGTTGTCGGGAACATTCACGTCAGCTTTGGCCTCCACCAGCACTCGGGCAGTTTCCAAATGGTTTCGGAAGCATGCGCAAACAAGAGCTGTCCTGCCACGTCGCTGTTTCTGATTGACCTGTGCTTCAGCCGCGATGAGCAGACGTACGATGTCGACATGCCCCTGCTCAGCTGCACGGATCAGAGCTGTCGCACACTCGGCCCCTTCATATTCATCCACACAGGCCCCAAGCTCCAAGAGCACGCGAGAAGTTTCCAAGTGACCGTGCTCACAGGCCTTTATGAGAGCCGTGGCGGATTCTTGATAGTGATCAGGATGTCCGTGGCCTCCAAGCTCATTTATATCCGCCCCGGCCTCAGCGAGTAGCCGAACAATTTCAGTATGGCCGAGACTGGCAGCAAAGACAATGGGCAACATCAAGGGGTTCTCGCCTTCTTCACTGGCGGTGAGATCTGGATCCTGGGGCCGCTGCAAGATCTCCTCTACCTGGGCCACAGCATCTTCGAAGATGAGCTCGATGAGCTCATCGCGCTGCTCTCCCGAAGCACTGATGAAGGGAAGCGAGATCAGGTGCACATCCATGGGCGATACAAGCCTGGTGTCATCATCCAGAATGGTCTCAGCATTCATTAGCCGCTGTCTGAAACGCGGCACCCCACACTTCCTCCGCAAATCCTGCTTCAAGGACTTTACATCTGCCAGCCCATCCACGGGGAACTCTGCCAACATCTTTCCGGAAGTCCACCACACCCTGAGCATGTCGGAAAGCTCACCACGCTGGTCTGTCAGGAAACGATACGATACGATACTACACTATACTACACTACAGTATACTATACTATACTAGACTAGACTAGACTAGACTAGACTATACTGCAGTGTACTATACTATACTATACTATACTATACTATACTATACTATGCTGTACTATACTATACTATACTATACTATACTATACTCTGCTATACTATCACATACTATACTATACGATGCTACACTATACTATACTATTACTTTATAATTAACGATACTCCACTAAACTTTTATGGCCCTTGAGAGGAAGAAGCTCGCGCAGAACAAAGCATGAGGCCGCCACCCTGGCGCCAGGCCTAGAAGTTAAGATATTGTAACTAGTAGTTTAATATGATACTACATATTACAGCTTTTGATATATAATAAGAAGCTAAGATATTATAACTACAGATATAATACAGCATACTATAGTTTTTTTTAATATAAGATCATACAAGATCACATAGAACGGCTGAGAGCCTTCAACTCCGCTGGACCCCACCAGATCCCCAACCTCAGCCCTGACATCCAAGCTACTCCGACCCTCGCTCCGGGTTTAGGGCAAAGATAGGGTTTAGGGTTTAGGGTGTTAGGGTGTTAGGGATTTGGGTTTAGGGTTGGTTTAGGGTTTAGGGTTTTGGGTTTCGGGTTTAGGGTGTTGCGTTTAGAGTTGGTTTAGGGTTTAGGGGTTTTGGATTTAGAGTTTAGGGTTTCGGGGGTTAGGCTTTGGGGTAAACCCCTGCCGCTTGGCATCATAGCAGCTGAAACGCTCTGAAAGCCGACATGCCTGCCACCCACACCCACTCCAAAACCTTTTGAAGCCAATCTATATACACACTTTCAGTACCGTTGCCAAGCCCCTCCTAACATACATGTTATCTCAACTTAGGAGCCCGCGAAAACTCCAAAAGCATGTTACAAAGGGACAGGCTTCAATACTCTATGTCTACGTGCTTGTTGGATCCCCTTCCATAGCCCTAAACCTTAGACACCAAACCCTGGCCCACAAACCCTAACCCCTAAACCCTAAACCCTAAACCCTAAGCCCTAAACCGAAACCCTATACCCTAAACCCTAAAACTCTAAACCCTGAACTCTGGAGTACTTGACAGCGGCCCAGACCTCCTTCAGAAGCACGCCCCGAACGTTGCGCTGGTGCCGGACGCGCCGGCGCCAGGCGCAGAACGCCAGGCCGTGGCCTCATAAGTCTATATTCGGTTTAGGGGTTAGGGTTTAGGGTTTAGGTCTACATTAGTTTGCAAATATGTTCTTAAACAAGTTTCTAGAATCTTAGGGGTTTCGGGGATGATAATACTGTATGGGTAGAGACTTATGCTGCCGCCTAACGGTAGTAGTCTGCTGCATGGAAAAGCGTTGATTGCACACTGTTTGGTCTGCTACGCCGTGCTCATACAAGCTCTTCCACAGTTTCCACGGACACCGCTTTCTTTCCACAGTCTCGCCCGCTGTGGCATTGTCCGCCGGAAGACTTATTTCACGGTAAATCCCCAAGTTTTGGTCCAAACTTGATAAATCTCGCTCGCACCAATCCTGTGGCCCTCCAACAGCTCGCGGTCACTAACGTCCAGCAAGGACACACTGTTCGGCTCCTCCGCTGTCTTTGGAATGCGACGTGTAAAGTTTTTTTGTGAATTTGAAGCGTTCACGTGCTACTGCCACATTGCTGCGGGCATTTTGTCGATCGCGCTCCCGCTGCCAGAGTGCCGTGCGTCTTTCTGACGCCACCCCGTGTTTCTGTTTCCGTTACATAACCATATGCAGTATTCAAACCCTAAACCCTAATCCCCTAAACCTTAAACCCCAAACCCCTAAACCCTAAACCCCTAAACCCTAAACCCTAAACCCTAAACCCCTAAACCCCTAAACCCCTAAACCCCAAACATGTACTGGTCGAAGAGCGGCAAAGGTGCTTGGGTTCAAGTTTCATCTTTGCAGGTTTAGGGTTTAGGGTTTGGTTAGGTTCGAAACCCGACCCCCCCCCCATGCCAAACACAAAAAAAAGACACAAAGCCGCGTAGAAATCCTCAGAAGCAAACCCGGCAAGAAGACTCCGAGAGCTCCCTAAGCAGAAAGGTCCTGAATAGGTCAGCCCTAGATTGAATCCTCAACCCTGAAAGCCCTAAAGCAATATATACCTTACGCCCTATGAACCCTGAGCCCCAAAGCCCCAAAGCCTAGAAGTGGCACCCATCCGGGCATCCGACCATGATGCCGCGCAGCAGGTCCCCGAACCTGCACGGCACCAGGCTTTTGATCGGCTTTTCGAAGTTGAGCAATCGTTTGACAAAGGCGCTGAGAGTGTTTTCTACGTGGGGTTTAGAAGGGTCTTATAATAAGGCTTGATAGGATTAACAATAGGGGGCATTAATAGGAAGAATAAGGTTTTGGGGCATGTCTATCTACATACATATCTTTAGCACTAGAAATCTCATCCACGCCGAGACCCCGAGCCGTCAGTCCCAAACCGCACACACGCCAAAAGCCCGGAAACAAAACTCCGAGGCCGTGTAACTTGCAGTCAGTACATATAATGCAGAATACCAGGATTCGCCCGAAGAGCCTATTCAATTTATTGGGGCCCCCTATGATACCCCTTATAGTTGCCCTTGTAGACCCCTGTTCTTAAGCCGCCGCAGATTCAAGGACTTCACATCTTCCAGCCCATCCACCGGGAACTCTGCAAAAATTTCTCCTGAAGCCAACCGTTCAGCCACACCTTCAGCCGTAAACCCACACTTTCAGCCGTAAACCCTAAACCTTAAACCTTAAACCCTAAAGCCTAAACCAGCATGTCGGAAAACCCACCATGCAAGTCTCTCAGCAGCAAACAGCGAAGTGTCGGACCCTGGAGACCAAAACCCATCATATATAAGCATAATTACGCTCTCTATAGATAGAAAGGTAGGTAAATAGATAGGTAGATAGATATGTGGTTGTATACATACATATATATATATACATACATACATACATACATACATACATATATATATATATTAATATTATAGACACACACACACATGGCTGAACCCGGCAAGCTCATAAAACTCGTAGCCCGCCAACCACGGGACTCCCACCCTGCCCCCTCAGCCGGCCCACTCGAAAGTACAAGCCCTGCAAGTAACATAGGGGCCTTTTATAATTTGAATGAGGTTTTGAGGTATATTATGCTATTAAATATAAAGAGAAACCCCCAAAATGGCATTGGTAATTACTTTAGGCCCGTAGTATAAAGTAGCCTGCAGACTGAGCCAGCAAAAGAGCTGATACCCCGGCTTGCCTGTGGCCTTCTTGATTCCACCAGAAAAGAAGAAACAGAACACCGACACGAGGCTGCTACAAACCCTAAACCCTAAACCCGGACCTCTTTGGGCAGCCACATCCGTAAATCTCGCAGCCGCCGAGTTCGCTGCTGCCAGGCGCGGAAGCACACAGAATGACCTCGGAAGGATGCAGCTCAGTTTAGGGTTTAGGGGTTTAGGGGTTTAGGGTTTAGGGTTTAGGGTTTTGGGATGCTGCTCAGCGTTGAAACCCCAATCCCAAAGCAAACCATGAGGCCTGCGGGGCAATACAGTTGCCTGAAGCAGTGAGGCCTGAATCCAGACCACCACACAGCAGGTGCCGGGTCTGTACCCCTCTCTTTCAACTTTCAGGGTTACTCTACGGGATACTATAAGAGTTACCATAATGCTACCGACAAGGGTTACAGTTGCAGAACCGCTCTTAGGGCGTGTCAGGATGCCAGTATGCCAGTCGTGTAAAACCTGGATAGACTATAGGATAATCAAGTACATTATAGCATAGTGAGGCGAATCATAGCATAATAAAGTGTCAGTACATTACAGCATCTTACAGTATATTATGGTGTATTGTAGAACATTCTAGTATACTCACCTAGTAAACCTAGTAAATACATCATATACTGCCCCATACACTCCCAACCCTGAACCCTAAACCCTAATAACCCCGAACCCTAAACTCTTTTTACCCTGAACAATAGGGGGAGATGCTCTGCAGGCTCACAGTCGGAGATGGTTTGGCTTCCGTTGAAATCGTGCCACCATCTGCCGCAAGAGAGGTTGAAGGTTTAGGGCTTGGGATTTAGGGGTTTTGGGTTTAGGGTTCTGGGGTTTAGGGTTCCGGGTTTAGGGCTTACGGTTTGGGGTTTAGTATGTTTTAGTAGATGTATCGTATACTACCCGCACCCTATAAACTCCTATGGTTTAGAGCCTCTGAGTCCTCGAACTCCAGTGCTACGCAGACCTTCCAAACTCCTCTAATTTAGGAATACATATATATTTAAGGGATCCTACTATGATTTTAAGTATAGTTTGGAAGGTCTGGGTAATGTACCCGTAACGATGTGTGCGCCTTTAGCCTCCGAGCCGTCAAGGAGCACACCGACGTTTGGGCTAGGGCTTAGGGTCTAGGGTTTAGGGTTTAGGGTTTAAGATTTAAACCGACGTTTGGCTGAGGGCTCAGGGCTCAGGGTTCGAGCAAGAACCCAAAGCGCTCGTTGTACTCTATGCGTAGTTCTCTAAACTAGGGTCCCTTTCTAGGTGCCCCAATACAGTACGGCACCCTTATAAAAAAGGACTCCCGGAGGGACCCTAATTTAGAGAGCTACCTATATATAGAAGCAGTAGATAAGCCCGACTCAGAAGACCTTGGGGTGCCCCTAATTTAATTGATGATATCCTGTACTCAAACCCTAAGCCGAACTCCACCATTGGGTTTAGGGTTTTACGGTTGAGGGTTTAGGATTTAGGGTTTAGGGTTTAGGTAACAGAGGGGCCTCAACCGTTTGAAGAGAGCTCCGGGTTTGATATACCATACTGATTACTGACATACTGGCTACGGTATGAAGAGGGCATTGCTACCCGATCTTAGCTGCTGAGTTCACAAGCACACAAAAAGTGTACACCTTCAGTTCTACAAGGGATCATGGTCTCCCAAATAGCTTAAAGTGTAGTCATTCAGTTACTAAGCTAGATCACAAAACCCTACAGGGTGAAGACCAGAAAGTCGGAACATGGACTAAGGATGATCTGGGTATGACGACCGTGCTTTTCGAACTTGCGTCTTCTAGCTTGGCAAAACCCCAACACACAAAAGCCCTCAAACCCTAAACCTCAGCGCCAAAACCCTAAACTCCAAACCCTCATCCCTAACTGTAACTAAACCCTAAACCCTAAACCCCTAAACCCTAAACCCGAAACCCCTAAACCCCCAAACCCCTAAACCCCTAAACGCCCTAAACCCCTAACCCCCCTAAACCCCTAAACCCCTAAACCCCCAAACCCCTAAACCCCTAAAGCCCTAAAGCCCCTAACCCCCCTAACCCCCTAAACGCCCTAAACCCCCAAACCCCTAACCTCCCTAAGCCCAGTCCCCAACTTCCAAAGAAAGGCTCGGAGCCGGGCCGCAGCGCTTTGCTGGAAGTCCGTTGGCCTCTCAGGGTCCAGGGATTTGGGCTTAGGCGCTTAGGGCTTTAGGGTTTAGGGCTTAGGGGCTTAGGGGTTTAGGGTTTAGGGCTTAGGGCTTCGGGTTTAGGGCTTTAGGGAAAAGGGCTTTAGGGCCTTTAGGGTTTAGGGCTCAGGGTTTAGGGCTTTAGGGCCTTTAGGGTTTCGGGCTTTAGGGTTTGGGGTTAGGGCTTATAGGGTTTCGGGCTTAGGGTTTGGGGTTTAGGGCGTATAGGGTTTAGGGCTTAGGGTTTTGGGTCGAGGGTCGAAGGCTTTGGACTTCAGCAACAACTCTGTCCTTCTTCCGTCTCCTCCAGGAGCCTCCCAGCAGTGTGTAGGGCTGTTTTAGGGTTTAGGGGTTTAGGGTTTAGGGTTAGTTTAGGGGTTTAGGGCTTTAGGGTTCAGGGGTTTAGGGGTTTAGGGTTTCGATTCAGGGTCTTGAGAAAGCCAGGAAAAAGTATCTGATTTTTTAGTCCCCTACATCTGAAGAGTTGGTGGGTTAGCCATATATCCCGTCTTTACGATCCTTCTTAAACCAGACATGACTCTCAGTAGATAAAACATCGAAGAAGCCCTAAACCCTAAACCCCAAAACCCTAAACCGGGATAGGCTGCAGTGTGCCTTGCGCCAGGCCGTACATCGCAGCCGCCGCCATTCATGGAAGGCCTCGGCAAATACAAAAGAGATGCTGCTATGATTTAAGGTATCTTCCTTCATTAAGGGCTTTTGGAAGGTCTGGGCAGATAGAATGAGATCTGAGTATTACTAGCTACGGCTTTGAAATCTGCCGAGCACTCAGGGCTTTACCCTAGGGCTCAAAATAGCCCAAAAGCCTTACATAGTATGGTCTTGAGACCCGAAAGCCTTAAAATATGAGTCCTTAGCACCTCAGGGCTTTAGGGTCTAATCTTTAGTAGCTTCACCACGTTTAACCGACGAATCTCGCTTGACACCTCCCTGCAAGCCCCAACCCAGCTCCTCAGGCCCACTACCCCTTAATTAAGGAATATACCCTTAAATCATAATATTAAGGGCCCTATAACTTAAGATATATTCCTTAATTAAGGGGTGTTGGGCTCTCTGGGTCCCTGGTATACCTACACCGCAAGCGGGCTCACACAAGTCACTCACTTTGTGTATGCTCGAGGCTTTGAATAACAAGGCTTGCAAACACAAACACACACACACACACAGACAGAGACACACAAGTTTCCTGTGCAACTCCATGTTTTCTGCTTCGGTTGACTCAATGCAGTCTTCAGGTAATTACTTCACCCTTTTCTTAAACACCCTCCCTAATAATAAAAAAGACATTGGGGCGAATCCTCCCGAAATCATCCCTGCCCTTGAAAACCGGTTTCGAGGCTCCAAACACCCCCCTAGAGCACAGTAAGAACAAGAGCAAAAGCAAGAGCAAGAGCAGCAGCAAGACAAAAAACCAAGAGCGGGAGTAAGTGCAAGAGCAGGAGCAAAAGCAGGAGCAGGCGCACGAGACGCGGCAGAAGCAGGAACAAAAGCCAGCGCGGGAGCAAGAGCAGCAGGAAGAGCACAACCCCTCAAAAGTGGCAGTAGAGAGAAAAACACCCCGGAATAATCAAGACTCTTTCCGAGTTTGTATTGGGGGTTGGGGCCCCCCATCCAGTTAACATTATGTAGGGGGAAAGGGCTGAGCTAGTAGGACTCCCTTTCAGCGCCAACCGCCCTGGGATTGAAACCAGACAGAAGGGCCTATGGGTGTACCTAGAGGCTCCTGAATAGTTCCTCTTTGTGGTTTAGATTTAGGAGCCTATAAGGTAATCCCCAAAAAGAACTACAATGGAGCCTATGGGTAGCTGCATTAAGGCAGGGAGGTTGAAATCAATTCCTGCGGCAAGCGGCCAGCGCCAAAGTGCCAGCGTCGAAGCCGATCACAGCCCTGCTCGGGCATACACTGCATACAGATTCACATTACGGTCGGCCATTCATAGCTGCAGGTACTGCTGGCGATGGACAACATCGAGAGGCACCGATATACACTTCACCCGGGTCTGTAACCTACAAGAAAGCGGGACACCAATGCGGCCGTAGGGTTAGGGTTCACAGTTTGCGTTCAACGTTTGCTGATTGGACTTAGGATTCATGGGCTGCATCAAAGGCAGAAGTTCTGGCAGTGACACGCAAATGCAACCCTGCAAAAATTCTAAACCCACAAACCCCTAACACGCATTTTATCCAGCAGTATGCCTGGGGCCTCCAGGCTTGCGACATCGCCGGGTTTAGGGTTTAGGGCCGAGGGTTCCTGCAGGTACGGCTGATGGCATAAATCCTGCATTACCCAATATACCAGAATTCCCATAGTTTAGGGTCCTTAAGGTAATGCAGGATTTATGTCATCAACAGTACTTTCTACGGAACATTGACTCAGGCCGCCGCCTCTGCAAGATTTTGCCTGCAGGCGCTGGAAGTCAAAGGCTGTCGGCAAGGCTTCCAGCGTGACCGTATTCTTCTAGAATAGCCGAATAGCCTTGAGGGCTATATTCTAGCATCGTATGATCATTTGTCTGCAGGTCACAAAGGGGCTGTATGACTTGCGAGGCTTTTGAAAATCCTGTGTTATGTTGAGCTCGTTCGGGTATTCTGGGCTTCAGTTTCGTAGAGTCCTTCGCGAAAAAGCTTGGGCTCAACTCCCTAAACCCGCAATCCCAAGCGCCCCAAACCTGAAGCCAGCCAGAGAGGCTGGGACAGAGCAAAACCACGCCCCTAAACCGAGACACGTAGAGGTCGGGACTGAGGAAAAACCAAGTTTAGGATTTAGGGTTTAGGCGCCCCCCCTAAACCCAGACCTAAACCCGAAGCCACAGAGTGAAAAGGCTGTCGAGCACATACAGGGCCCACCCATGACACACCCCCGAAGCCAGCAAACCTCGATGCTGAGCACCGTACCGGCCACTGCACTGCGCCTGTGGATTTCGGCCCGCCCTATGCTAGAGTGGGATGTTACACCAAACAAGCGAGAACAAATCAACTGTGAATACAGCTACATGCCGGTGCGTAGCACTCACAACCTGCAGACTTTTTGCAACAGGGAGGGCGCGGGTAGGAGAAACGCTGTGGATCCAACTGACAACAACAAGCCAGCGCAACCCCCAAAACACAGAAATGCAGTCTAGCACCGACGAGGTCTGAGTTACATCCGGACCCTACCCGAAACCCCAAACCCTAAACGCCCCAAACCCTCGAGGCCGAGAAAAACGAGCAAACAAATTGGGCATGTGAACCTGGAGCTGGCCGCTTATGCCGGGAACTTAGAGTCCACACAGAAAGCGACGAAGACATACGGGCCTTACTACTTAGAGTAAGGTTTTGGGGTCGTAGCATGTGATAGTACAACCATAATTATTATAATAAGAAACCCCAAGAATACTGTTGGTAACATTCAGGCCCCCCTAAACCCTAAACCCCCAAACCCTAAACCCCTAAACCCCTACAGTACCCCCTCATGCCCGAAAGCCCCATCCATCAAGGTCGCTTTTGCTTTCGAGGGTGGAAAGCTTACCCAGAGAGCCCAATGCCCCTTAATTACGGAATATACCTGAAATCATAATATTAAGGCCCCTGTATTTTAAGGTATATATTCCTTCATTAAGGGGTATTGGGCTCTCTGGGAGTGGCACTGCAGCAGGGAGTCACCGGAGCAGCGGCCAGCAATGGGGACCCATTTTTGTTCGATGCATGCCACGCTAAGATGAGGCTCCACCCTAAACCCTAAACCCCGAAAAGCCCTGAATCTACCTCCAAGAGACTCATGAAGCCAAACCCCAGCTCAGAAGCCGTACCTTAAGGCCCCCCAAAAAAATAAGAAGCTTGCTGTACCCTTGTAAGAGATATAGAAGGAAAACATAAGCATATCCAAAACTAAGGCATCTTTTGGAGGCGGGCGGCTAAACTAAGCATCTCTGAAACCCTAACAACCCCCTCAGAAGACAAAACTAACCCCAAACCGTGTTTGTAAACCTTAAAGTAGTCCATATATAAGTACTTTGGGCCTCAGGTATACACTGTTCGGGCACATGGACCCTTATAGGTTTGTAAACCTCGCAACCCCGACCCGAAACCCTAAACCCTAAACCCCTAAACCCCTCAACTCTAAACCCTAAACTCTAAACCCCAAACCCCTAAACTCTTTAGGCCCTAAACCCGTAAACTCTAAAACCCTAAACCCTTAAACCCTAAACCCCTGAACTCCGATCTGAGGCCTGGCGCGGCAGCGGCGCTCGCCGCGCCACTCCGCCACGGCCGCGGCCCAAAGCTTTAAGCAAAGCGAAGGCAGCCTCGGAGGCTTCACGGTTGCGAGGTTCCTTCAAAAGGGTTGCATTAAAAGGGCTCCTTTAAGGGCTCCTCTAAGGGTTCCTTTAAAGGCTCCTTCAAAAAGGGTTCCCCTAAGGGATCCCTTAAGGGTTCCCCTTAAAAGGGTTCCTTTAAAAAGGGTTCCCCTAAGGGATCCCTTAAAGGGTTCCCTTTAAAAGGGTTCCTTTAAAAGGGTTCCCCTAAAGGTTCCTTCAAAAGGGTTGCATTAAAACGGTTCCATTAAAAGGGTTCCTTTAAGAGCTGGGTTCCTTGAAGGGTTCCTTTGAGGGTTCCCTTAAGGCGCACCTTTAAGGGTTGTACAAGGGCACTTTATATAGGGTTAGGGTTTAGTTTAGTTTTGTTGTTGGAAGTCCTTTTCTTGCGCGGTTTAGAGTTTCAGGGCCTAGGGCTTTAAGGGTTTAGGGTTCAGTGCGCGAGGAGGAACACGGTTTAATGAGTAATTAATGGTTTAGGATAGCTTGTCGGTGCACATCCGTTTACACTCAGTCCCGGGCGCGTTGTTCGATGTCTTGCGGCAGGCCAAGTACATCTCCTCGAGCCGATACAGTTCCCTTTGCGGGCGAAATCATTGTAAGGACCTGTGGGCCGTTGGTACAGTATATGACTGTACGGAATATTAAATTAGAAGAGGCTTTTTCGAGTCGTTCAGGCGCATGTATAGTATCAGCACACTTGTCCATGGATCCGGCACGCCTTGAATGGAAATAGAGATACATCTTATAGTCCGATACTGCTGCGACTCGCCTATGGGTTCATTCTTCAGCATACGGAAGTGTCTTGTGTCTGCGAAGCATGTTCCATCACAAGCTCTCCAACACCTAAACCAGAACGTATGGAAGAAACCGAGCTGGCAAGATGAATTCCCCTAAACCCTAAAACCCAAACAAGGGCGTTCAGCGGCTGGAGCTAAACCCTGATAGTATCCTGTTCAATTGCTAGGAACTACAGCCCGGACCTGACAGCCAACCCTGCGCCGACATTATCCTATGCATCCGCAAGCAAGCAACCTGCAACCTGCGTTCAGGGTTTGAGGGTTTAGGGCTTAGGTGAGGATTTAAGGTTCAGGGTACCGTCTATGGCGAAATAAGGCTTTATTCATGGGTCCTAAGTTGCCACTCGGCTGCTGAATCCAAATACAAAAGACCTGCAACACCCTGCAAGACTCTTACACCTGCTACACACACTCTAATCTACTAAGTGCCTAATATAGGGCCCTTCAAGGGCTGCTGTTTTGACTACTCCAGATCCCTACATCAGACGGGTAGAAGCCCCGAAACCAAGGCATCAAAACCGAAACCTGCAGCAGTCCTCCGCCTTACGCCGGGCGCGCATTTTGCGTGCCTCAACTTAGGGCTGTCATGTTTCAAGATTTGAGCTATTGCTGAATCCTATCTCTATCGACTATCGAAGATCAGAAAGAGTACTGCCGACTGGAGCCTACGGTTTCGGGCTTTGGGGTTTAGGGAAGCTCTCGAGATATTGAAAATACAGAAAACAGGGCTAAGCCCTGATCGCCTCCCCTCTTCAAGAGCCAAGCCCGAAGCAAGCTCAAACTCTTGCACACAGGCCAAGTGTAGGAAAACCCGAAAGCCTAAACCTTGAAGAGCCACGAAGGCGCAGGGCTCAGGGTCTGTCAGCAAGCCTCATACCATAAGTCTAAGAGGGACCTTCCGCCAGAAACGATCAAGAGGTCCATGCGCTTGGGTCTCCAACTAAGCTTTAGACTCTCCCCGACTACATAGAGGAATCCTAGGGCGCATAGCCCTCAACTCGCCTGTAAGGCCGTCTAAAGCACAAAACATGAAACACACAGTGCAGGGGCCAAGGGCTTAAAGCCGGGCAAAAGCGGCTAGCGGGTTTAAGAGACATACATACAGGTTTTGGACAGTTCAGCGTGTGCACTCTATGATCTCTCTCTCTCTATCTCCCTCTCTCTCTCTCTCTCTCTCTCTCCCCGTCTCTTTATGTGAAAGACTATGTGTATATTATATATACATACATACATACATACATACATACATACATACATATATATATACACACACACATGTCAATTTATGTACATAACTGAACAGAAATTTACATACACATTCATTTAGTATAGGGTTTCGGGCTTAGCGGCTTGCCAGAGATCTGGGGGCTGCGCCCATGTCTGCCACACTCGGTGTAGCAAAGATCGTTGTGACCTTCTTCGCCCCAGTTGAAGGGTGCTGAGGGTTTAGGGTTTAGGGGTTCTGAGTACAGGTGGGGAGTAGCAAAGCCTTATGCAAAAAAATATCGCATCTCTGGTAGTAGCAATACAGTACTGCAAGGCACATACTCGTCTGGGACCCACACCGCAAGCGCCCCCCCCCCCAACCCTCTGAGTTTTACCCAGCCTCCGAAACCTCTCACACTTTATAAGCCTGGCACACCTATGGCTACAGGTATAAATGCTTTGACAAAGCCACCAGGCCACCCTTGTTTGGCGATCCTCATGGTAAGATTCGTTTCTTTGTGTGGTCATGTCGTTAAGGGGCTTCCTTGCTTTCTGGAACTCCGGCAGTGCCCATGTTGAGGACAAGGTCCCTGCTAAACGCTGAACCCTGCACCCTATAAGCCCCAAGCCCCTAAACCCTGAACCCTAACCCTTAAACCTCAAACCTTAAACCCCTAAGCCCAAAACCCCTACACCCCCTTAAACCCCAAGCCCCAAAACCCTGAACCCTAAACCCTATAACCCCTAAACCCCAAACCTCAAACCCCTAAACCCTCAATACTGCTCTTCTTGCTAGACAGTTGGGAGACCCGCAGCTTCATAGTCCTGCGACATTCTGGGCCTACTGTAGGGGCCTTCATAACTAGAATAGGGTTTTAGGGTTTAGGGTTTTGGGGTTTAGGGTTTTGGGGTTTAGGAGTTTAAGGGTTTAGGGGTTTAGGGGTTTAGGGTTTAGGGGTTTAGGGTTTGGGGGGGGGGGGGGGTTTT
>CAJNJA010005589.1:7495-17591 GCA_905231915.1 Symbiodinium necroappetens
GGGTTTAGAGTTTTAGGGTTGAGGGTGTAGGGGGCCTAAAAGAATTACAAGGAACCTTATTATTGTACTTTGTTTTGCATGAAATATACTTACATTAAGATAATTTGGGGCTTCATTATCATATGCTTGGATCATCCTGAATCCTATATCATAATCTTCCCCGAAACCCAGATGCGATGTCTAGATTAAAAGCCCCTACATTAATTGCAGAGTAAGCTCCGCCCTTGACTCGCAACTCTAGTTCTTCAACCCGAAACCCCCAATCCCCAGTCAGGTGAGGGTTTACGGGTTTAGGGTTTAGGGGTTTAGGGGTTTAGGGGTTTAGGGGTTTAGTGTTTAGGGTTTAGGGGTTTAGGGTTTAGGGTTGGGGCTAGTGGCGTCAGGTCTACAGGGCTTTAACTTGGGGTTACTTTCAGGACTCGTTCCTCGCGTCTTTGGAGAAGGTCTGTTGTCCCGTTGTGCTTGGGGATGCGGAATCGCCTAAAGACACGGAGTAGTACTCTTTCTGTAGATCTTGTACCTCACACCAACATTCCTAAAGTCTGAACCGTACAACCGTCCACTACCCCGATGCTTCAAGCTGTCAGGTTTGCGAATTGGACGGCAAGGCGCAGCAAAGAGGGTTTAGGGTTTACGACTTAGTGGGTTGGGGCTTATGGTTTGAGTTTTGGTGTTTGGGGCAGAGGGTTTCGGCATTTGTGGCATGGAAATAGACCCTAAAGGTCGTGCTTAGGGGTTCAGGTTTCGGATTTAGCCCCACCTGAGTAGCCGTTTGGGAGGGTGTATGGTATGGCTACAGCCTGGCCGGCGATGATGTACGCTATTGTGATAAGATGCCGGCGACTGTGATGTCGATGGCGACGATGATTGTGAGGAAGAGGTGGAGGACCATGGTGTTTTGTTTGAATCACTGCCAGTATCGTTACTTGTATGATGCCCAAAGTTGTTATCTTGTGGTTGCTCTGGCCAGTCACTGTAAGATCCATGAGGGAGCACTAGAGAGAACAGGGGATTATTGGGCAGGGTTTAGGGTTTTGGGTTTCGCAGCCCAAGCTCGGTAGCTGCAGCCTTAAGTCGAGCCTCTTAAATCAAACGTGGAGAGTGCCTGAACCCTAGACCAGGGTTTAGGGCTTCGGGTTTGGGGTTAAACCGGTTTAGGGTCAAGGGTTTAGTGGCCTTCACTCGTTGGAGTCTGTTTCTTGCTTACCGTTTTTGCGTATTGCAGGATCCTAGAGACAAAAAACAGGGGGTTAATCAGCTACAACAAGGAGAATCTAAGTCGGAGTGGATAAAGTAGGTAAGGCCGATGCCCCAAACCCATCAAACCTCCAGGTGGTGGCCGTGCTGTACATGCAACGAATTGCCTCCTTCGACGTCCTAGACGAACAGAGGTTCACCTGGCATTCCCCAACTTACTCTCCGACTTCGGCACCTGGTTTCTTAGGGTTTAGGGTTTAGGGTCACGCAGGGTGCTTTCACTCCATTGCGGCTTTTGTTTTGGGGCGCTCAAAGCTACTTGATGCAATCCTACGTTGAGTCACCTACTACAGGGGCTTTAATAATTACCTGTATTATTTTGAGGTTCCTTATTCTAATTTTAGTATAATATCCCCCCAAACCTCATTCTGATTCTTAAGGCCCCTACATCACTGTATGATGTTGCGTCCCATCGGGATTCCCACACTACGGGAACATAGCAACAGGTTAGGGGTTTAGGGTGTAGGGTGGCCACACGCGCTCACATGTTCTTCTTGCGTTGCTGTTGCATAGTTATAGCCATGTATGCCCGTAAACCTCGAATCAGAAAACGATTCTAAATATGGGGAGTTGCGTTCTTCGGGTGCTGGCTCCATGGCTTTTGGAGCAAAGTCGATAGCTGCCCTCCAACGTGAAGAGCTGAGAAGCCAATCGGTTTAGGGCCAGGGTTTAGGTTTCAAGTTTAGGGTTTAGGGCTTTAGGCCTAGATCCGCAATATCTAATGAAAGCTCTAAAATTTGAAGCATTCAGCCGCAGTCCTTTCTTGACTGAAAAATTCTGTAAGCCCCTGATTGATGTGCAGCGCCGAAGCAGTAGGCCTTCACATGTGCAACAATCCTTGTCAAGATTTTTGATTCGGTGGCACTACACTTCGTTAAACCCTTTAAAGGTTACTGCCTAAGCCCTGGCTCCCAATCCCTCAACCCCGGAGCCTAAATCCTTAACCCCAGAGCCCGAGCCTAACACCTAAAGCAAGACCCCCAAATCCACATGACAACCGTAGAATCCGCATAAAGGCCACCTCCAACCAAATGCAACGCTGCATGGCATCCTTCTAGACCTACAAAACCCTTCCCTAAACCCTAAACCCTAAACCCTAAACCGTCCTTCTATCATCGTCATAGAACCAATCGAAACGGAAAACCCCACTTCAGACCTCCTAGCTTGGCTCACAAGCACTTGTATAGCGCTCCGCAAGGACTTCGAGGGTTCTATCGAGTTTGTTTGATCGTTTAGGGTTTAGGAATTGAAGCTTAAACTTAGGGATTGGGGGCGCAGGGTTTAAGCCCCGAACCCCTGAGCCCTAGACCCGAATTTGAGCCCTAACCCCTGATTCCTGCTGCCAAGTCATTTTAATTGATGATTCTTATCATTATATATATATAGATTTATTTATTTATTTTTATAATTATTATTATACTCGCGGAATCTCGCCTTTGCCAGGTTCATGGAGATCTCCAAGACCCACGACCCGGTGATGAGCTCGGTCAAGTCTTATTGTCATAGCTGTGAGTCGTGCCGGATGCCACACGCGCAAAAACCGCAAACCCCCCGAAAACTGCGAGGCTGCAAGGCCCTAAACCCCAAGACCCTCACGCCCTACAGCACTGAATCCTTCAGGCTCCCATATCCTATGCCATAAACCCCAAACCCTACACCCACAACCCTAAACTTTGAGACCCTGAAGTCACTAAACCCTAAGACACTGAAGTCACTAAACCCTAAGACCCTGAAGTCACTAAACCCTAAGACACTGAAGTCACTAACCCCTAAGACACTGAAGTCACTAAACCCTAAGACACTGAAGTCACTAAACTTCCAAATCCCTCTAGCAGTTAGGACGGTCCGGTCGTTCAGCTCATCGCCATTGGGACGGATCCGGAGGCTCTCGGTGACGCGCTTGCTGAGGGCTTTGAGAGCTCATGGGGTTTGGGGCTTAGGGTTCAAGCGTTTTGCTTTTTGGGCCGTTTAGGGCTTAAGTTGAGGGTTCAGGGTTCAGGGTGTAGGATTTAGGGTTTGGGGTTCGGGGTTTTTGGTTAGGTTTCAGTGTCTATTACGTGTTCACTGCTTCTGATGTCAGAGGGGTTTAGTTTAGGGTTCTGAGGGCTGCAGCAGTTCCCAAAAACCCTAAACCCTAAACCCTTCACGATAACATTTTGGTTGTTGGGCGTGTCAAGGCCGTGTAAGGACGCGTTGCGAGAGGCCTCTTGGCCTCTGGCTTTCCCGGCCGAAAGTCTTTTAGCGTGGAAGCCGCCCCCCCAATGCGCCAACCCTGGGTTTGGGGTTTAGGGTTTTGGTGTGGGGTCCAAGTTTCCTGTAGGGAGCCCTAAGCCCGAAACTCGACGGCTGAGGGCTGAGGTTGCTACCTAAACCCTAAACCCTAAACCCTAAACCCAAAACGCCCGGGTGCTCTTCAGACAAACTCTGTGAGATGTCGTGTAAAGGGTTTAGGCTTTCGCCTTTGGGGTGGTTTAGGGCTTAGGGTTGAAGTCCCGGTACAAGCATTCCGACCTACCTTAAGGAAGACCTCTGCACGGATTTCTGATACATCCTTACACAGCTTTCCAAATCATTGAAAGCATAAAGGAATCCAGTACAAATCTTATAAGCCAGTTACAAACCTAAAGACCCTGCAAACAAAACCTCAACCGTGATCCGAAACCCTGATCGAGTCTCTGGTAGTGTAAACCCGAACCCCCCTCCAAAAAGAAGAACCCTCAACCCTAAGCCCTACACGTTAATCCTCAAGCCTCAAGCCCTAAACGCTGTAAGCCCCAAACCTATAAACCTAAACCCCAAACCCTACACGTCCAGGTCGGGAAGCTGGGTATTGGCTCCGATCTGCGGTCCTTCGCGCACGGGGCTCGTCTATGCAGAGAGCCCGAAGATTCCCATCATGAAGCCCTCTGCATTATACTAGGTCCCCCAGTACCCTTTTGCCCTTTTTCTTTTTGGGTTCCCTTATCACCGAGTACTAGGAAAAAGGGTACCCTTATTATGTAGGGGTCACTGAGGAACCTAGTATAGTCTCATGGGCCCCCAAAAAAGCCCCTTCGAGTTAGCAAGGCTCCCAATCAAGGCTCTTATGAAATCCCAAACTCCCAAACTTTCCGATATTTTCCCCTAAACCCTAAACCCCTAAACCCCAAACCCTAAACCCCTAAGCCCTAAACCCTTAAACAATAAACCCTAAATCCCCAAACCCCTAAACCCCAAAACCCAAACCCCAAAACCCACAAAACCCCCCAAAAAACTCCGAGGCTTCATCTCGCACGCCTCGACCGGGGGGTCGACTGCGTGGTGGGAGCCAGGGACTCAGAGCTGAGACTCATCAGTTTAAGGTTTGGGCTTAGGGTTTAGGGTTTAGGGTTTAAGAATTAAGGCTTAGGGTTTAGGGTTTATAGGGTTTATAGGATTTATAGGGTTTAGGGTTCCCAGAAAGCCCAAGGGACCCCTTAATTTAGGAATATAGCTTAAACCCTAATATTAAAAGCCCCTATAGTTTGAGAGAGAGAGAGAGAGAGAGAGAGAGAGAGAGGGAGAGAGAGAGAGAGATATATATATATTCCTTAGTTAAGGGCTATTGGGCTCTCTGGAGACAGGATGCCAATGGGGTAGTTCTCTAAAGTATGATCCCTTTTAGGGTACTTTTTAAAAGGTTCCGTACTATGTTAAGGACTTAAAAAGGGACCCTAATTTAGAGAACTACCCCGTGGGGTTTGGGGCTTTTGGGGTTTAGGCGTTCAGGGTATAGGGTGCAGGGTTTAGGGTTGAGGGTTGGGTGTTGGCTTGTTATTCTTATTGTTGCCATTTTGTTTAGTTTAAAACCGTTACTGTTGTGTCTTTTAATATTGCTATAAATATGTGTTTACCATTGTTGTTGTTACTATCGTTGTAACTATTGTTATTATTGTGCTTGTTGTTATTGGGGTAGTTTGCCTTGGGGTTTGGTGGGATAGGCCAAGGCACACACGTAACCCTCGTTGATCAGCACAGTCTCTTGTCAGGTGCCGGGTACTGCTGTGTTTTCAGGCGAAGCTGGGAAAAGATTGAGCTCCCGGGCTTGGCGGAGGTGATCCGGTTCATGTCCCGCCACCAGCAGCAGCACTGGGTTGCATTCTCCTTAGACGTCAAGAAGGCGCACAAGCGCGTGAAGGTGGCGCCCTCCGAGCAGGACTTCTCAGTGTTCACTGCAGTGGATCCCCAGAGCCGCACACATTGGTTGGTTTATTTGACTTGTCATTTCGGAGGTGCGTGGAGTGCGTACTGGTGGTCTCGCGTGGCGGCTGGGTTCGTTCGGCTTTGCCACATTCTGTTGCACAGCTCTCATTTTCTGTCCATGTATGTTGACGGCGAGCTCTCCTTGTTCCCAGCGGCGTCAGCCACGTTGATGGCATGCGTTGAGGTTATGCTAGCCTGCAGCCTCGGCGTCCCGCTGTCATGGAAGAAGATGTCCCTGGGCACCACGCTGAAGTGGATTGGCTGGTTACTACAGTTCGATGGTCAGCCGTGCGCTACACTTTCGGAAGACAAAGTTTTGCGGCTAGAGGCAGGGCTGAGAGCCGTCACGCAGAGGCTGTGGGTGCGGCGGCGTGAGTTCGAGTCACTGGTTGGTCTGTTGTCGTGGTATACTTGTGGTGCCCGTTGGTTAAAGCCGTGGATGGCGATGTGGTTCCATATGCTGTTGAAACCAGCCATGCACTTCTACAACCTTGACGGAGAGCAGTTATGGGAACTCCAGCGTCTGCTCGACGCGGATCTGCGGGTGACGCGCTGTGCCACTCTTTCCGATGTACAAACTGGGCGGCGCTTAGCGGAATGCGGCGGCAAGGTGGCCAAGGAGTCGTCTGACCTGAGCAGATGTCGGACCAAACATGGCCGTGCGTCCGCCCAAGTGCGGCCATCTAAGGATGAGGCTTGTGTAGCTGCTTTCTTCCTGCAGCTGATTTTGGGGCGCGTGCCAGTGCATTTAGTCGAGACCCCAGCGACACAATGTGTGGCGGCGGCAGATGCCTTTGCCAGCTCGACTTGTGCAGGCATCGGTGGGTGGTGGATGCCGAACGAAGCGCAGCTGGCAGTGTCTTCCATTTGCTGGTTTTCCATGTCTTTGGATAAGTCATCCCTGCCCGAGTGGTTCGTGCCGAAGGGTGCAGGGTTGCAGGATGTCATTTCCTCTCTGGAGGCCCTCGCTCAGCTAGTGTTGCAGGTTCTACAGCGACAGGATCCCGAGTCATTCGCTCGCCCAACGTGGGTTGCTTGGCGGTTCGACAGAGGTGTGATAACCTGGGCGTCGTGGGCGCGTGTGAAAAGGGTCTCTCCATGAAGCAACCTTTGGCTTCGGTCCTTCAAGCCACGGCCCTCTTCTGCATGAAAGAGCGCCTTAACCTGCGTGTGAGCCATCTAGCCGGAGTTCGGAATGAGTGGGCTGACACGCTCTCGCGCGGAAGCGCCAAGGACCCAGTATTCGAACTGGGCACAGCTGGATCCAGCGAAGAGGCGATCGTTGGATTGGAGAGGGGTGCTGGATGCAGGTCGTCCGGAGGCGCTAGCGCGTGCTGCTTAAGCTCGAAGTGGTGCCTCCAAGAATGGCTCCTGTCCTTAGCCTTTGACATCAGTGTGGTGCCTTGGTTGTCTGTGTGTGTGTGTGTCTTGACATTCAGGCTGGATTCCCAGGAAGACGTGCCATTTGCGCTGGTGCTTGGGGTGGTTGGGTACTCATGGCAGGGTTTTGGCTGCGGCTGTGCTTTGGGCTTTGACCTGTGCGAGCCATTGGGGCTCGGGCTGGATTTGTGCAGCCAAAACACCTGCTTCCCACTGCCTGATCAGTTGAGGGTTGGGTAGTTTGCCTTGAGGTTTGGTGGGATAGGCCAAGGCACACACGTAACCCTCGTTGATCAGCACAGTCTCTTGTCAGGTGCCAGGTACTGCTGTGTTTTCAGGCGAAGCTGCTGAAATTTGCCCGCCCGCCCCTGATGGGTGGCAGATATTCGTCGTGTGAGGAGCGAGTGTGCTCCAAGTCGGTGCGCGCCCAGTGGTGCGGGGGGCTTTGAGCTTTGACCTGTGCGAGCCATTGGGGCTCGGGCTGGATTTGTGCAGCCAAAACACCTGCTTCCCACTGCCTGATCAGTTGAGGGTTTTGCTGTTATCATGACAGTTAAAGTTAAAATATTACCGGATCTTGAACAAGTTTTCTGTTATTTAGGTTTTCGTTGCTACATTACTACGTGGCCTTGATCGGGGTGTTTACCCTTGCTTTCCGAGGAGGGGGCAAGGTTTAAGGAAAGTTTCGGTGTTTAGAGGGCTTCTGGCTTTTAGGCATCTAGGTTCCCTCAAGCCTAACGCCTAGACCGGCCTAGACCCTAACTACAGCCCATAAGCCCGAAACCCCAAATCCGAAACCCTAAACCCTAAATCCTAAACCCCAAACCCTAACCCTTATAAATCCTAAGTCCCAAGACTTATAAAGCCCTAAAGCCTTAACTCTGGAGTTCCCTACAGGGAAGCTCTCGCTCCATGCAGTGTTATGACAGGATGCCGTGTGCATCGGCTTAGCCGGCCAGGGGTCTTAGGGTTTAGGGTTTAGGTTATAGGGGTTCAGGGTTTAGGGTTTATGGTTTAGGGCGTTTAAGGGTTTAGGGTTTTGGGGTCCAGGGGTTGAGGGTTTAGGGCTGTCACTTCAAGCCTTTTGGCATGTACCGTTTTTGGTGGAATGCGCTCGTCCTTCCTGCCGCAGGTCTCCAGTCACTTCGGTTGATGATAGAAATCCTGCATTACCAGCAATTTCGATTATAACATAATGCCCACAGATTAGGGTCCTTAAGGTAATTCCCCTTGCGTACAGTGCGATCTCAACAGCTAAAGCCCTAAACCCTAAACTGCCCTAAGCCCTAAACCCTAAACTGCCCTAAACTGCCATAAACTGCCCTAAACCCTCACCAAAACCTCAGCTCAAAATCTCGGACCCTTGGGGTCGACACCCTGCAAGTATAGCCTAAAAACCCCATGGTTAGAACTGTAACCCTAAGGGTTCAAACAAGGTACTTCCGTTGCGGATAGTGGTCATCTAGGTTAATATTTGGGAGAGTATATGATTATTAAGTACTTGGTTGGATCCTTAGGATAAACGCCTGCCATCACTGAACCCATAAAACCCTGATCGAACTCGTGTTATTGTAGAGCCCTTATAGAGCTTGGCTGATAGAGCTTTTTGCAGGGCCTCTGTGTGAAAGTCTACAAAGTTACCGGTTAGTTATAAATGTAGTTACCTTGCTTATATTGTAACGCCACTTATAACTACCAATGGACCTCACGATAGAACCCACGCAATAGAACCCAGATAGAACTCTAAGCAACAGAACCCCGAACCCACATAACCCTAAGCAATGGAACCCTTAAGCCCAACATGAGCGCTGAGCAATAGAGCCCTAACCCACGTGGCATCCCACACCCAAATACATAGTGCAGTGCAATATCTCGCTGCATGTCTGATAGTAAGTACCTGAGTGTCCGTCAGTCAGCAAGCCTTGATCACTAGTGTGGAAAGCACACATGCTGGCTGAGATTGCAGCAGAAGTTTGCATCCATGTTTGGTGACGTCGGCGTCAGCAGTGTGATACAGCGGCTGGCGACCCACATGTCCCGCTGTTGGGATTTTGTGAAGATTCTGCTGCCGTACTTGGAACATACGCTTTGGCCTGATGCGGCGCTTTTTCCTATGCTTCAGAAAGATTGGCGATTGACCAAAAGGGCTTTCTTGGTCCAGTATCTTCGCCTTTGCTCTCACCTTCGTAATGCAGCCCTCACCGCGAGTATCAACTCGAAGCGCCGAGCTCCAACCCTGAACCCCTAAACCCCTAAACCCTATAAACCCTAAACCCTATAAACCCTAAACCCTATAAACCCTAAACCCTAAACCCTATATATAAGCCCTAAACCCTGAACCCGAAACGATAGAACGATAGAGCTTCAGGTCACCCGGTGCCGGGACTTCAAGGGCTCCGGCAAGACAATGCAAGAGTATGCGCTGCACTCAGCAGCGGTCCAGGGTTTTGGGAGTTTAGGGTTCAGGGTTTTTGGAGTTTAGGGTTCAGGGTTTTGGGAGTTTAGGGTTCAGGGTTTTGGGAGTTTAGGGTATTTAGGCAGTTAAGGTTCAAGGTTTTGGGAGTGAGTTGTGAATCAGGGAGGAGGCTTCCTAGCTGTCTGGGGTTTCGGTTTGGAATGTAAGGTTTAAGGGTTTAGGGCTGAGGGGTTTAGGGCTTCGGGTTTAAAGGTTTCGGGTTTAGGGGCTAAGTTGGGTTGCGGTCTGGGTTTTACGGTGTAGTGCTTCAGGGTTCCAGGACGTGTTTTGGGCTTTCACGGTTTTTTAGTAAGGGGTGTACCTAGAGGCTCCATGATAGTTCCTTTATGTGGTTTATCTTTAGGATCTTATAAGGTAACCCCAAAAAAACAACTACAAAGGGAGCCTATGGGTATAGCTTAGGTAGATTCTTAGATAGGGTTTATCGCGTTAGGGGTTTAGGGTGCGGGGCCGTAGGGTTGGGAGCACTAAGGCCGTCAAACCATGGAAGGTTTCGCCAGGGCCAGGGTTTCGGGTTGCAGTTCTGGGGAGTTGAGCAGTTTGTTCGATCAAAGCGCTTACTTGGAGGTTCATGGGTAGTTATAAGTGGGTTATAAGTAGGGTAACCTTAATTATAACCCATAGTAGGGGACTTATGACCCCATTTATAACTACCCATGAACCTCCAAGTAGGGGTTTAGGGTCTAGGGTTTAGGGGTTTAGGGTCCAGGGCTTGGGGCTGTATCAAGTGCGTAACATCCTGCGCCACTCTGGTAGACATAC
>CAJNJA010005590.1:0-17589 GCA_905231915.1 Symbiodinium necroappetens
CTGCTACTGCTACTGCTACTGCTACTGCTACTGCTACTGCTACTTCTACTGCGACTGCTACTGCTATTGCTACTGCTACTCCTACTACTACTACTACTACTGCTACTCCTGCTACTCCTGCTGCTGCTGCTGCTGCGACGATGACGACGACGACTACTACTACTCTTGGTCAGCTGATTGTTTTCCTGGACAGTACCCTCTTGCGAAGTCGTTTATGCTCTACCCCGCTCAAGGCTCTTGCTTTTGGTGGGTTTGGCTTTGTGACGTCGGCATACCGTTGGATGAGAGCACACCGACTGCATGTGGCACTCGACTAATTCGATACGTTGTGACAAAAATTCATGCACCACAACACAAAATTGTCTTAATACGTAGTCTCTCTTTGAGTCTCATCGCGTGACGATGCGTGATCACCTTGCTCATGATCGTTTGGGTGAGGATCTGTTGGTCAGCCTTTAAACAAAGGGTTTGCGTCAACACCGGGTACTGTTGCCTTCAAAGGAATGATCAAGAACTGTACAATGAGAGTAGTGACGAAGCATTAGCGCCATCCTGGCGCAGATCAAGTAATGTGGGGCCCCCTTGCAAGGGAGTTCGTGGCGATTTTCCAGGAAGGCATTGCTGCTTTGCCCGGCGAACTGCCAAGGGACTTCGATTGCAGCTCTCCTTGCCTCTTTCCTCCTTGGATTTCTCAGTGCATCGGCCCCGGCCATCCTTCTCTTCGTATCACGTCCTTGGAATTTTCACTCTCTCACCCCACCAGGGTGCAAGAACCCCCCTCAACCTGCAGGCCCTGCTAGACTTCGCTTTGAATGGGCACACCCGCCTCTGAGAACGAGTCTGTGACTAGGCTGTTGGAGGGCTCCGGATTTCTATTACCCTTCGGAGGGTCCCCTCCCGCGCGTGGGGCCCTGAGAGCTTCTTCTCCGGCTGCTGACAACTTCGGGTTTACTTTGGTTGACTTGACGAGGTAGGGGTAGTCCCTAAGCCGCCTGCCTGAATACCCGTGGGCTTACCCGAGCCGACATCCTCTAAAGAGGCTTCTTTCCCCGCCATTCCCCGCACTCTCCTCGACTCTGCAAGATATCTGAGGTCGTCTGTGTCCTCGTTCGAGGAAAGAGCCCGTAGGGCGTGGCTGGCTGGTTGTTGGGCCGGCGCGGTTGTAGCAGGCCGCTGCAACTGCCCTTGTCTCGAGGAAGTACGTGGTCCTCCGGACACCGCGCAGCATCGACGTGCGGATCGCGACCTCCCGGTCGGAGTATTGGGGCCGCTTGACTCCCTCTGTTCGCGTTGCCTTGTCTGGCCTGTACGTCCTTCCAGAACTGAACATATGGTGTTCGCTTGGCTATTTCACCTTTGGTGCTCCTTCTGGTGCCATCGCTTCTGTATCTGGACCTTGGCTGCTTTTCCCCCTCTTGGGGTTGGCCTTCCCTGGGTCTCTCGGACATAGTTGCAGCTGCAAACACACGGGAAGGCTCAAGCTAGGGTTGGGCGGGTGGGGTAGGCACTTCTACATACACTCAGCACATTAGTGAGCGGAACGACATCCCCATGCAGTGGTCCTGATGGCACCTGATGTTCCGCTTCTGTGGCATTCTGTTCCAGACCTGAATGGGGGCGGTAGGCGATCATGGTGGGAGTAAGGGGGTGCATGCCTTGGGGACATTAGGTTGCAATGCAATTCCATCCTGCTGCTCAGGCAAAGCACAGTCGTGGGATGAGTGCCGGGCAGACCTGATCAATCCTTGGCACGTAAATCCACGCTGTGATCCACTTTGCGGGTTTGAGCAAGGGCAAGGGCATGCTGAAGAAGCTGCTCATCATGTTTGGCTTGAGCCGCCAGTAGTGAGTGCTGTATCAGGTCTGCGTTTACGACGCTGCTTGCGTCCTTGTGCCTTTGTCTCTCCTGGTCAGTAGAGGGGCACTTGTTGGACCCGTGCACCCTAGCATGAGGCTTGGGCACCCAGTTCCCTCTGTTTAGCTTGCACGTACTGGTTTTGCGCAAGCCTGCAAGCTTGTCAATGGAAGTGGCGCCATCATCTCTCATAAAAAGGAAGTCCGCGATTTCAGCCGGGGTGCTTACTACGACGACGACGACTACTACTACCTCCTACTACCTGCTACTACCTACTACTACCTACCACTACCTACTACTACCTACTACTACCTACTACTACCTACTACTACCTACTACTACCACCTACTACTACTACTGCTACTACTACTACTACTACTACTGTGTCATTGCCAGTCCGAGCAGTTTTTGGGGATTTGTGGTGGAAGCCCATTCCTTCTTCTTCTGCGAAGCAAGCTGAGAATCACATTCTGAGGCCTCCAGCTGCCCTTGCAATACTACCGGGCCGTGCTTGCGGCAACATCGCAGCTTTTCATTAGCAGGGGCCTTGTCGCGTTGCGACGACAGGTTCGGCACCGACATGTTTGTGGCTCCGAAGCTTATCCTCCCAAATACGAGCATGTTGACATTGTTACGGTCCTTGTGTTGCCACATTGTTGTAGAGATGTAAACCTTCGGCGTTCACGGTCGTGATGCGAGAAGCCGTGCCCCATGTGGAGCTTGACGTGTGGGCGTTGATCACTCGCAGGAATTACTGTCTTCCTCAGATTATATGATGGCCCGATCTGATTTCTCATTACCAGCACTGCTTGAATGGAGGAGGGGCCACGCGGCTGTACATCGTCCGTGTTTAGGAAGGGCTCCTCCAAAGAGCCCGAGGATGCTTGCCAGGAAGCCATGTGGTCTTCGGGTGCAGCTCCCTTCTTTCGGAAGACCGATGCACTTGTCAAGTGTGGAGTCAAGATTGTCGTTGCGATGGCAGCACGTGTGCCCCTTCTGTCACGCAGCAAGGGGCAGGCAGGCGAGCCGGTGATGCCCAGCGGACTGCTTTCAGGCCAGCTGGCAACCTGGCGGAAACAAGGTTCCCAATGCTCATTTTTCCATGGATGCAGCGGCCAGGCGGCAAGTTGGTATGCAGCTCTACAGCAGTTCTTTGCACTCCGTTTGTTGAAAGTGTTCATCGACACCGCGAGAACTGGAGCATTGGGAGCTTAAGAGGAATTGCGTGTGCAGCACCGGCAGCTTGTTGCTGCTGCGGGCGTCTGGTGCAGCCTGCCGGCTCGCGGCAGAATCATTCTGGTGGTACATGTGTGCCTCACGACGCCAAACGTGTGGTCTTAATCATGTCTTGTCGGTGGCAGATGCCTAGTCGGTAGACGATGCGAGGTATTGTTGGTAGAAGTGGTTCCTCGCACGCAGTGGAGATGGCGACTCCTGCTGAGGAGCCCTGCAGCCCTGCACCCTTCCATGAACAGACAAGCGACACAGCAAGCGCAGCCGTGTTGTAAGCGTTGCAGGTTGCAGCTCAGACTCACGGCCGACAAACAGTGGCACTGTAGCTGGACGAGCATGGCTGGCATCGCACTGGACGAACAGGGCTTTTGTGAATCCAATGCCATGCGATATCTGACAGTACTTGCGAAGTCGGGCTTGTCGTTGTGGAAGTCGATCACCTCCGAGGTGATCGGCATCCGCCCGCGTTGTGCATAACACGGCTGCCTAGTGTTTGCCTACCTGTGCTGTTGCGTGCAAGGCCGTCTTTTCACACGGGAAGGCTTTTTGAAAGTGCATTGCTTAATTGGCGTCTAACTAGGGCTAAGGTTCTGAGTGCTAAACTGTGGGTGCATCGGGCCAATGCATCAGCTTCGATCGAGTTCGATTGGAAGAACGGGGACCTCGCAATCTTCCAGGAATCAGGTAGTGCCCTCTTGACTGGAAGATGATGCCTTGCAGGGTTGTGGGGGCTGCTGTGGGAGGCAGCGTGCTGCAGAACGAGACCTTGCGGACACTGGCAAAGACAGCTAGCACGGGCCTGCATGACCGTTCAAAACGTTCTCCTTCAGGTAAGTTCCCTTCAGGTAAGTTCCGCGTGTGTCCAAGAGCGACGTATAGATAAGCATGCTCCCTCGCCATTGATATGAATCGTCGAAAGCCGTCAGTATCTTGGATCTAGCGATCAGTGCGCGGCACGTGCCGCAGGTTGGCTGTTTGCGTAGCGATACAGAGTCAAGCAGCTTTCATGCAGTGGCATTGGTTGCGGACGTCGGCTTCGTATCAAGCCCTCGCTTCAAGGCTTGGCGACAAGTCTTTACAGTCTCGCAGCCCTCATGGATGTGGCCGTCAGGTTGTCCGGCTTGTGGCGGGCCTTTGAAGTTTCATTCGGACCTTGAGTCGATTTGTGGCCTGAGTCTAGATACTCAGAGCAGAAAGGGATAAGCAGTCAAACGGATTCTTTAAAGCACTCCGGCATTCCCGGACAGACTCCCGGGAGAGCTCAGAAATGCTCATAACTTATTGCTGCTGTTGCTGCCACGGGCCGCGGCAACTTTGTCCCGTGGAGACTGCCCTGGCCCTGGCCTCCAGCAAGACTTGATCTGTGAACTTCTGCCAGCATGAGATGGTCATTCTCGCAACACATTCCATGTTCTTTGCTTCGTAACAATGCTGTCCTCCTATGCAGCGAAGATTCGAAACTTGGTGCACCTAAACCAGGTGTCAGCACATCGCGGCCTCCAACCTTCCCTAGCAGCAGCATTCCTTGACTTGATTTCCTGACGCAGTATGACATGCAAACTGATAGGTGCATAACGGAGGCTTTGCAGCATCCAATTTGGGAATCTTCGGCGGCCGGTTCAGTTTCAGTCTTGCTCGCAGCCGGTCGGACCCAAGACTTCGCGAGAGAACAAAATCAAAAGGCGTGACATGGACTGGAACCCACAGCCTCGTGGATCGATGTCTTTGGTTTAGAGATGTCCGCCGTGGGGGGGGGGGGGCCGGCATACTGCAAATTCAGTACTTGTCAGAACGCCACTTATGCACGAAAGCAGAAGAAGGAGCTCACACTCCTTTCAAGCTCTGATGCAGGCCATCACGCCAGCCCATTTGTGTTTGCCTGCTGTGTGCTGCTGTCGTATCGAGCGGAAGTCTTGAAGCTTCGTAGTAGCCTTGTGGGACTCCGGGCCCATGTAATCTCGGCTGATTTGAGCCGAAAATCTTGCCTTGTGGAACTCCGGGCCCATGTCCAACAATTTGAGCAATCTCACTCCTGAACATGCACAGGCTCCAAATTCTGAGCCCGGGGCAAAGTATTCCGTGGTGCACGGGTGGAATGACTGCAAGTACAATTCCATGATTCAACCGTGGGTTTCTTAATTGTCTAAGACATGGCACACAGACACACAAAGACGCCGCATGCGCTGTTGTTTGCCACCTCAGTGCGGGAGTCATCGGTGTTGGAGGAGCCGAAGGATTAGGCAAAGCTCTCTGTCAGTCGCGATAGCACCAAAACCGGAAGTTCAAAGAAGCGGGGCTATGCAGAATCTTCTGTCGTTTCAGCCTAACACGGCTGTGCTCCAGAAGCATAGGACTGTCATAATGTTTGTCATCTAGACCTCAAAATGCGATCCTTGAGTTCGTCACGAGGCTCATTGGAAGTTTAAGGTTTGGGCAATGTCTTCGCTTAGGCGACCACCTCCGCATTTTGCGGACACGGCGGCTAGTTCCTGCCGAAAATGGTGAGGAGGAGCTTTGTTGCAAGGGCAGCTGAAAATGCTGCGAGTTTCGCCAGGCTTCGACAAAAAATCGGACCGCTGGGATCTCCTGAGCGAAGACCCCTCCCTAAGCACCACAACCCTGCCTGTGGAGGCTTCACCTCCACGGCCACACTAAAAATTCAGCTGCCGTTTTCTCTTCATTCCAGCCACGAGCCCAGCAGCGCAAGAATCGCACAGCATCAGAGACATGCTGCAACAAGTGTGGATTCGATCTTAAATGACGACAAGATGCCTCGTGCTGGTTCCACCTAAAAGAAGCCGCGTGAGCATACAGCCAGCTGTCTCACTGAGAGAGTTTGAGCAGAAAACCTAGGCCATCCTGGGTTAAAGTTAAAGCAGCACTGGCCGGCGCAGCCATCTCGGCGTCCAAGGCGAAACGCTGTCGGCTCTACATGTAGAACCTACGTGACACTTTTTAAATAAGTGGAGGGTCCAAGCCTTCCACCTTGCCGAAGCCGCCCGGCCCGCCCTCAATGTGAGCATAAGCAGCAGGACGCTGCCCTCGCAAACCTGTTCGTGGCCTGGGCCTTGGCCTCTGCAGATGGGCACGGAGGTGCCACAGGTCTCCACCATTAATTGACTTGGTGCCCCGGGCCCAACAGCCACGGAGGTAGTATAAAATGTCCTTTTAGAAATTGAAATTTTCTGCATGTTTAAAAACCGTCTCCGTAGTTTTGCGAAGAGATGCTTTCAGGACCAATCCCCTTGCTGCTGTTGGAAATGTTCATTCAAGCAGGATGTGCATGATCTTCGGCACTGCTGACCAGCCAGTCAACTCGAGCGCTCAACTCCCCGGTCACGAAAATGTTGCTCGTTGGGATTTGCCAGGCACCTGTCGGCGAGTCTGCGAAGTGTTGCATTCTTGAATTCCCGCAGTCTTCATTCCAGAGCTTGACGAAGAATGAAGCGACTCAGTCTCTACTGAAATCGTTCGATGCTAGTACGCCTGTGCTTACAGAAGCATCGGTACCGTTGTTCTTGTTCTACCATGTCAGCTTGAAGCTGTTAGACAAATCCTCTTTGAACTGTTTTGTACCTTGGCTGTTCAGAAACATCAGGCACACGAACGCAGGTTCCAGTGACACCTGGAACACATGATCGCCGCAGACTGTTTTTAATTAGCGGGCCCCCGCCTCGTGGAGCAACACGAAGTGCTCAGGCCCAGGCATAGGCCTGGTCCTTGGGCAGGCTGCCAGAACTCTTTCCTTCAGTTCTCGAAACAGATCTCCGTACGACAATGCTTTCCGGACAGCTACGCAAGTGCGCGGAGACATGTGCAAGTAACCCAACCCACTATGCCAGACGTGCGGCGACGATCATAGTTGTGATCTAGCTGTCTGATTGCCGGTGTGCATTCGGTGTGTTTAGTTTTGCGAGACCCCGGCGCTGGCGCTGTCAGCATGTCCAAGGTACGGGCACCTTCTTCCGTGCACTTTTCCTTTTTGCCGCAGCTTCGTGGCGGGGTGCAGCCATTGACTCAATGGCCCTCCATGAAGGCACTTTTGTCCACCACAGGGTGACGCGGCAAAGGCTTGCTTCCGGTCGTGAATCTCGGAGTCTCAAGATCCTGAGCCTCTTTTCTTGAAAAGGAGATTTACGGTTTCTAGATGTGCCGCCCTAGATGCACGCTTCCGTGCACTTGCGAGCAGTTTCTGTGCCTGGCAGGCATCGGCCGGAAATTTGCACAATCCAGCCTGCATGTGACAATGCAGAGTGGCTGCTCATGCCGAGTCCCGCGGCAAACACTATCAACAGCGCAATAGGGGCTCTGACGTCTTCGTCACTGCTTTGCCTATGCCTTGCTGTCAAAATGTCGCCCTTGCATGGTAAATATTGCCAGTAAGAGTGCAGCGAGCACGGGGTGTTTCGGCACTGGTTTACGTAGCATGTGGTGGTCAGGAAGCTGCGATCTGACATTGTCTCGTGAGCGTAAGTGTTCGTGACTTGTCGTTTACGAAGCTGCTGGGATCCGGGCATTCTGCGAGCGTTTGTTCGGAAAGGTTCAATAGTCTTTTGCAATGGTGCTTCTGTGGGCATTTCCTGCAGGTGCATGTGGCCATCCGGCAAGTCAGAATGCCTGCCAGCATCTTTGTTTTTGATTGTCATTGTTGCCTGTATGTCATGTGGCAGGACGGCTTCAGCGGCTAGGCTGGCATTCCGTGCGGTCGTGGCGGGACACCAAAGAATGAGTGCAGTCTTGGGGTGCACTTCGCGGCATTCTCGACTTTCGACTTTGAACTTCGTCCAAGTCGGCACATGCGCAGCCATCGCTACCAACACATGCGACAGCTGACCGTAGATGCACCTCTAACGCCGTGCTTTCGAGCTTCGGGTTCAGCTTGGCCCGGCCCATGCGCAAATGCATGCGCGCTAAGCGCGCGAAGTTTATCGATTCAAACCGGTCGGGGAGACATCTCTAACAGGTTGGGTGTTGTGCTGGGGCGGTGCGTATGCCGAGCTTCGAACGTGGTGGTTCGATCTTCTAGCATGCAGGTGGGCCACACGAACATGTGAAGATTTCATGTTGTGAAGAAGATGGGACGTATCTGCTGGCGATGTCGAGCAAAGGCATCAGCTGTGTCTCGTGCTGGCCGTGCTGCAGACGTGGGAGACTGCACATCATACCTGGGATTTTTCTGTACTCAGAATGAAGCGGAAGACTCGGTCTCAGGAGTCTCAGGCACCTTGCTGAGCCATTCTGCGAATTGCATGACTTGTATGCTTGTGGGAACTCTTGGAAGCCCGCGGCGACGCTCTCTTTCAGCCTCGGTGTTGCTCGAACATCGCATCGAGACCTGATGCGGATGGACCAAAAGGGAAAGTACGGGTAGTAAGAGTAGCTCAGTAGCCGCAGTCGGCTAACCGGGGTTGAAGGCTATCATAAACGATAACAAAATCTCAGCCCAAGTCGCTAACTCGGTCACTCGCTTGCAAACTGCACTGAAATGTACTTCTGGGCTCGGCCAGGTCAAGGGGCTGCCCAGGCGCTGCGCACAAGCTACGAAAGGACTGCGGAAGATTTAAATCTCCAAATCTCTGCTGAAGATTTCGGGCCCCTCTTCAGGAAAAACAGCCCTCTGCACCGGAACAGCTGGGTCACAGATGCGTCCGCTGGGAACGATCGTAAAGCCTTTTTCAAATGCTGATCCTCTGAGCCACGATGTGCAAATACCTACACTTCAGACGTGGTCGCAAGAGTGTCCAGTTTATTCTTTCGGCCTGGTGCGGGGAGTTGCTTTCACTCCGAACAGGCCGTCGCACAGTCAACAGGTGATTTTGCGCGTCCCTGCGTCAGTGCCGAGCTAGCTGCGATTGCTGGAGAAGTTTGTCCGAGCCGACAACGCATTGGAGCTAAGGGCATGCGGCTTCACGTAGCGACAGGTATCTGCACCTTCGTTTCGCGAGTTGCTTGCTCCAGGTCCAGGTCCAGGCCTCATGTGTCAAGATGCAAGTTGCGGAGTAGGCGTCAGGCATCCGGGAGCCTCTCTATCGATCGTCTGTGGGCAGCATTGATCAAAGATCGCACATCTCGGTATTCACAGACTACTGGGAGTGGTGTTTTGAACATGATTTTAGCCAGGAGCAGGGCTGGTAACGCTGGCAACAGCCTGTGCAGCTCTTGCTTTGCGACCTCTTCAGCCTCAGCGCCCTGTCGAAGCTGAGCTCTCGTAGCTCGGATTCTCCTCGCCTTGGGGTTCTGGAGGTCGCGAGGCAGTGTGATCGCTTGACATGTCATGAATGCCGGTGCTGGCCAAGACTCGGACGCTACATGCCAGGCCAGCCTGCGCCCTCTCTGTCGTATAATCTGCACAGATGTGCTGGCTTGGCTCGCCTGTGTGTTGATGTGAGGATGCCGGGTACACGGAGGGGATAGCAGTCGTCCAGAAGATGGAAAAATGCAGGCAATCGAAAACTGCGAGCTGCAGCGATAACCTCTTCGCGAGAATCCTCGTTCGGCTTACCACGACGTGAGTGTTGAAGCGGCTTCATTTCAGTGAGGCTGAATCTTCTTTGCATTCCCCCTCCAAAGCGGGTTCGTCTTAACACGTGACCGGCCGTGGCACTTAAACTGTCGAGGAAGCTGAGGAAGCTGAGGCCTCTTTCTTTCTGTGAACCTGGCCGGCCCTGCGGCGGACGAATGGACATGCGGACTTGTGCCTTTGATGTGCCGCAGGTGAAGAAGAAAACCTTGCTCGAGTCCTCGAGTGTCTTGTAGCCCGCATCCATGTTGTTGTACGTTGTAGCGCTGCAAGATGGAAGTGGCTGTGAAGTTTGTGGTGGCTGTTGGCATGCAGCCTCGACATCGCGTCTTGTTTCTTGTGCGCCGCAGCTCTTCCTGTTCAGTTTGCAGGTCTGAAATGATGAAAGGTTGTGTAGGCAAGTCATGTGTGCGAGTGTGCTGAAGTCCTGTCACCTCCAAGTCATAATTTAGTCATGGGTGTTAGTTTTTCTGATTATTCTTTTGATGTGTATGATATTAAGGTATTTGGTGATGATTGATTGTCTGTCACCGCTCTGCCCCAGACAAGGAGCAGAGGGAGGGAGAGAGAGACAGAGAGAGAGAGCAAGCAAGAAACCCCCTTGCCTCTAACCCTGCCGAAAGAAAGAGCAAGCAAGACAAGGGGGGTAACTCCCTTGCTCATAACCCTTCCGAAAGAAAGAAAGCAAGACAGCAGAACCCTTGCGAAAGAAAGAGAGAGCGGCACCAACGAGAACAACTAGGACGGGGTCAGGTTTCAGAGGCACTTCGGACCATCACCGGGGACAGAAATGGAGCCGAACCCGTCAACTTGTCTCACGCCGACTCCGGACACGAACACTGGCGTAGCGCGAGAGCGCAGGGTGGGGGGTCCCCACATCCCTACACCCAAACGCCGTGCAAGCATGCAAGCAGGCAAGAGCGGGAAAGATATGCAACAACTCACGCAGCTTCGCAACATGACAGGGGGCATTCGCAAGCCGGGCGAATCGTGGATGCGCCAAGCCCGAGTCCTCCTCCACCAGACAAGGACAAGGAGGAACGGTGGTCCACCCACATCTTAAGACAAGTGTGGAGACTGTGCGGACACGCAATCAGAAGAGGAGGAGGAGCGACCAAGGATCTATTGCTCTGGAGAGGGTTGGCCTTCTGCGCCAGTCCTGATGTCCTGCACGGTTCTTTGTTCCGTTTGTTGCTGCTCCCACGTTGGATCCTCACACACTGGGCACCCCCGAATACTGAACACCTACTTTATTATTGTGTCTTGGTTTGTTTGTTGCCAGGGGAGGATGCTCGACGCTATCAAGAGGAGGTACACCAGTCTTCGTTACCTGCAGTCGACGTACTCACGAGTGTTGCTTCAACAAGTGCTTGTAAGCACGGTCGAGCCCTTAGTTGCTCCTGTACAGGGGGGAACTGTAAGCATGGGGATGGCTGCTGCAGAGACTTAGGACTTTGCCCTAGAGAGCGCGGAGATAGGCCTGATGGTTATTGTCTCAGCAGCCATCCACTCCAGGCCAAACCGGTCTCTGGGGCTACAACGGCTACAACAACCCGATGACCCCAAAGCCCTTTCCCCAACGACACGTGCAGAGAGGGGGGCGAATAGGCGCGGGTCAGCTAGCGGAAATGAAACAGATATAAAGGGGGCGGAAAGAAAGGTAGGGAGGATCGTTGCACTTCTCGATGGACAAGGCACCGCCAGGAAATACCAGCACGAGGCTGCCGCCAAAAAAGACTTGCAGACAAGAACAAGACCCCCCCAAGAATCACGTCATCCCTTACTCGTCGGGTCGTGTCTCGAGCTGTCAACATGAACCAAGCCGGAACATGTTCGAAGGCTTGGCTCAGGTGCATGAACATACTCTTCGGACATGGGTCGTTGGCTTTGGCTCAAAGGAGTTCCGTGTTATTTTTTGTCATTCTCCTGGAGCCTCCATTTGATGAGGTCCGGCGCTCAATTTTCACATGAGAGCATGATGTCGCATGTGTGTGCTACAAGAAGGCTCGAGGTGCCAGGGCCGCCAGGGTTCTTTCGACCGAGAGTCCACGTTGTGCTTCGACTCCTTCAGGCAGCCGAGACCATGGCGAGCTGATGAGATGAATGAAGGCAGTGGGAGAGATTTCCATGTGAGGTGGGTTAGGCGGGTAGGTGTCCTCGTTCCGGCAAAGGGAGCTTCCGGGCGACGAGTGTCCTCGGCGTGGTTAGTTTGCTAGGGATATAACGAGTTTCTCCGGTGCATTTCCCGGCCCGACAGCGGTAGTGACCCGGTAGTGCTTGTAGCGGTGCAAGTAATTTTGTGGCACAATCGCGGCATGCACCCACGGGTCGTACAGCACAAGTCTCTGAGGACCAAGGCTCGGGGCTCGTGTTGTAAAGAGGGTTAGACGGTTAGACAGTGAACCAGTCACAAGCTGCTTTGACTTTCCACTGCTGATATGCCTTGTGCCTGCACTTTTGTCCAGGTCTTGCATCCGGAAGCACAACCTCGTCCGCCATCTTCAGCGTGATGGAAACCGATTAGTCTTTCTTTCGTCAACTAGTGCCCAAATTCTGAGACGCAGATAACGATTCGGTTGGGATAGCATGATGCCAGGGCAGACGATAATGCCAGCCACAGAATTGGGATCAGAATTTCTGACGTTTGAGTCACCCTGTTAACGTTCATGCCTTTCTACTGGCAAAATGCATTGCTCCTCAATGCCGATCATTTCCGAGACATACTGCATGGCAATTATATGGCTGATTGCCGTATAGCCTTTGCAAAGCAACGCCAACTCAGCAAATTGTGCATCCGTTCGGGGGAACGAAGCATGGCCTCACTCAGTGTCTGAAGCGGCCACATCTCTGCACACTACAATCCGGCTCCAGTAAGACTTCCAGGTTTCACCGCACATCTCAGTGCCACTGCTTTGCAATAGAGGATTCAAACTGGGCAGGGCCTGTGCTGAGCAAAGGCTAGATGTCAGCAGCTAGGTGCAAGAAGTTCTCCGTGTCGCGCCGCTTTCTTTGCTGGTTCATGCTGTCTTGCACAAGGCTGCTTCGAGCTTTAAGGTTCAACAGGTGGTGTCGGTGGCACGGAGTCTGCGCGGTTTCTGCAGGAGAGCCTCGATGGATTGCGGAAGCAGGTCGGCCGTCAAGTGGTGGGCAGTATTGTAATTCCCAGGTCGGGAACCGTTCGCTGTTCTTGCAAGGGCCATGCGTGCCCCGATGTTCGGCAGGCTCGCCCAGCCTAGCCTTTGTGCAGGTCATGTCGGAGGATTCAAGCACCGTGCCAATGTGTCTCGCCATGTCCTGAAAAGCTGGCCCAACGGCTAGATTCCGGCTAGATGCGAGATGCACGATGCTTTCCGTGTCCTTCTCTTCCCTTCCCAGGTTCGTTCTGCCTGCCGTGGGGCAGTTGGAAGCCGCTCGTTCCAGGGTGAGCATCGCCAGAAGGCCTCTTCTTGGCCTCGTGCAGTAGGCTTGTGATGGGCCGCCTTCGCACACCCACTTGTGCCGCTCGTCGTGCTGCCCGTCCTCCATGAGCAAGCAGCTTCAAAAGATTCGTTCCGGTTGGAAAAGGAAAGGCGGCTCCCCAAATTGAGCTGGACGTGCTTCAAGCTCGGGTGGACAGCACCTGTCGGACTGCACAGAAGAAGGGCATGGTCCGCCTGAGTTGGCTTCCTGCTGGGCAGTGCCTAGGACGGGCGTCATGTCCCATTGCGGCCTCGCCTAAGTTGCAAACTACTGGGCGGCCCCATCGTCTTCTCACTTCGTTCGGGATGCTGAGGCCTGTTTGAGAACGCGCTTCATTCATGTTGGCCATGGTATGCCCTTGAAGTTGACCCAACGTTGCCGTCCCTTTCCTCCCCGTTGATGTTCTTGTCCAGGTGGCCCCGAGCAACCTACCCTACCACTTGCATTTGCTCATGTGCTTTCGCGACTCGTCATGCATGCCAGGGATCAAAGGCAGCCCTTGTATGGCCTTTGCCCTAGTACTCGCCAGAACTGTCTTTGAAGCTTGGGATCACGGGGAAGGCTCCTGCTGCGTTGACGCGGCATTCTTGCTTTGTGTCCAGGGGGTTGTGAATCCCTGCCCTTAGCCCAGCCTCCGTAGAGATTGTGACAGAGCAACCGGCATCATTGCTGAGTTGCCTTCCGCACGTGCTTCAGCGAGGGGATGTGCTGGAGGAGTCCTGCAGACAGTTGCGGTCGTGCTGTCGAAACAGTGCGAATGGAATTGCACTCTCAATTTGGGTTTCCGCCGCAAGCTCTTGCTTGCCGCTACTGCGTTGCATGCGAGATGCGCCGACCATGGCGTATGCACTTCTCAGCATTCTCAGCCACCAGGCAATGTCCGTGCATTTCTGCGCTACAGGCGCTCTGGCAGATGCTGCGATATGCGGAGATCCCCATACGTAAGGGAGCGGATGAAAGATGCCACATAAAGCTTCCGTCGACATTTCCGCTTGCGGGCATGAACTGAAGAGAGGGAGAAGGCATGAGCATGCATGAGTTGACGATCCGCCTGACGGCTGCGGCACACGGGCTTGCGAGGGGTCAGGCTGCTCACGTTCCTTTGCAGTGTGTGCATGGTGTCTAGAGCACTCGGCGGCATGCTGCCGTGGCTGTGTTCCTGATTCATGGCATGCAGCCAGCAACTGCTGGGATATGTCGCCGGATGGACCGATGCTTCATTGCCATCCATGCCTCCGGGACTTGATGTTTGACATGTCTTGCAACCGGCTTGCCTCGTAGTGATGGCGGGGAAACGGCCTATCTCGCAAGCATGCCTCTGTCCACTTGAGAAGCGTTTCATGTCGTGCGATTTCGTAAGCATGGCATCATGCGCAAACCGCCTCTCTGCCGCCTCTCTGCTCGCCTCAGTCGACCTGGCAAGTTGCGGGTTAGGCGGTCTGGCAAGTGGCCCTTTCTCAAGCATGGACTCCCCTCTATTGCCGTCGCCGTCACCACCCTCTAAACGTTCCTCATGTTCTTTCTAAACTTAGCTGCTGCCTCGGTCCTGGAGCAGAGCTGCCTCGCACAGGCTCGCTTCTTGAAAAGCTTCTCCCTGGCGCAGAAACATGTTGTTCTTTCAGCTTTCTTCTCAACTTCTGCTGCGTGCAACCAGCTAGTGCAGGGTGCAAAGCTGCGATAATCGTGCCATCAGACTTGTGCTGCCCCTGCTTCTGCCCATAGTCACAGTTGTGACCACACTTTTGCTAGGCGCCAGGCGCCGAAGTGCAGTGGATAATGCTGAGCGCACGACGAAAACTGTAACAATGGCGACTGCAACGCCCTTGCGAGGCTCTCTGTGTGTGAGGAAGCCCTTTCGCACTGTTTTGTCCCGATGTTCTCCAGTGATTGCTTAAGCGTGGCATGTGCGTGTTCGGGTAGCTTCTAAGCCTTCTAAGGCCGGTCGGCTCAGCAAGAAGCGAAGGACACGGGTTAGACTCCCAGCTGCTGGGGCAGCTTGGGCACACAGGTTCACCGGCGTATATCCGTCAGGCATTCTTGAAGAGTTGTCTCTCTGTTCGCTGCTGCCGTCGCTGGTGTTGCGGCCCTGGTCGTGAGGTCGTCTCCAGGTTCGGCTGCGCAATGAGTCTGTCTTCAGAACTGCACCACTCTTGTTGCCAGTGCCGTCTGCAGTCGTGCCCCTCGTGCCACAGCGATAATTTCCCGTGTCTGGCAGACACAGAAAGCCACCTCTTCAGCCAGGCCGCGTGCGGGTGCTGACACGCAGGCTGTGCAGGCTGTGTCGGGTCCATCCAAAGCGCTCTTGATCCAGACGACTCTGCAGTGCTCGGGACCTCATGCAAAGTGAGCTGGGGTGGATCTCCGAGCTGCACTGCAGGCATCAGCGCGGCAACGCCTTTTGTTGCCATCGCC
This sequence comes from Symbiodinium necroappetens, assembly GCA_905231915.1. Lineage (NCBI taxonomy): Eukaryota > Dinophyceae > Suessiales > Symbiodiniaceae > Symbiodinium > Symbiodinium necroappetens. Next base: position 15,480 of record CAJNJA010005590.1, read on the forward strand.
GTACCGAGAGATTGCACAATCTTTCTCTGCGAGTCTGCTATTAATCCGCATGTAGGTGATGCAGCCTGTAGGTGTTCGTGCACCTAGTCTCGCACATGCCACTGTGAACATGTTCCAGAGTCCATGCGAAGGCCGGAGCCCACAGAGCCGCAAGTCTTGGTCGTGCAAGTCGCATCGTGTCCCGTCGAGACACGGATCCGTTGATCTAGCCGTGCACACCATGCCTCCTAAATTGATTCAAGGTGTCGAGGTTGCAGGCTTCCAGCATGTCCACAGGTTTTGCAGCAAAGGCAGCCAAGACCCATCTCCGTTGCACCTTGCTTGCCTCATGCATTTGCAGCAATCCTCGGTTGTTGCTTTGGCAAAGTTGTCACATCAGACAAGTCGCTCGGAACGCAAGACCGGGAGAGGTCCTGAGCGTACATCCCTCCATACGGCAATCGCCTCCACGGCCCCCGAGCTGCTGAGTGATGCTACGTGATAGCGAGTTGCAAATCGAACATGCTTAGAGCTTGTTTTTGGGTCGGTTCGGGTTGTTGCGTTTGATTGAAGGTATGACACATTCATTCAGGTGCTCGGCTTGAACGCGCTTGGTGACCGTCGTGTTTGCGTTGGCGGGCTGTCACGCACCTTACCCTCTGCTTGCTAGGAATGCCAATATGCGGGTTCATGCCACGTTCTTGACTCTACAGCACCCGCAACCAACTAGCCCTCGAGCTGTCAGGAGGGCTAACATCTGAACCGCTCGCCTCCCTGGTGCAGTCACAGCCAGGTAAAACCTATCAGATTGCAGGCTTAAGCGGTCAGCGCCTTCACTGCACTAGTACGGACCTTCCATCCACAAACACGGATTTTGCATTGATTCACACTGGCCGGGCAGTCCCCGTTGTGGAGAAACGCTTGCTGTGATCTCGAAGCCTAGGGTTGTCGAATCCACCAGGTGCCAAACCCACGAAAAGAAACCACTTCTTTCGCTTGGGAAAACGCCAGCGTGGCACGTAGCGCGGCATTGGCAGAAGAGCTTTTGCAGCTTGCTTGCCACTGGCAGACGGGATGCCAGCTGTGTCCACCCGCGCTCAAACTCAATCGTTACAAAGCTCCTGAGTTCGGGCCAATTCGCTCGGAACCGATTTGCATGAAGCCTATAAAAACTACTAGTCATGAACGAGATAGGGGTCATGCAGCTCAAAAGCACTACGCCTGATGGGCTTCTTCCTTTCTCTCGCAACGCCTCCTTCTCCGACATATCGGGGGAGGATGTTGAAAAGACGAAGTTGCCAACTTGGCCATGCTGTGTGAGTCCGTTTTGTGAGCACAGATCAACGGCATGCACCTTACGGGGGTGTGGAAGCTTTGTTGCTGTCGAACTGACACCTGCAGACACCTCGCTGGCATCGTCGGCTATCTATGTGGACTTTTCTTTGGATGGGTTGTTATTTGTTGTGGCCGATGCTGCGGTCTGCCCTGTCAAAGGTCATGTTGCTGCCTGGCTGGTTCTCGTACCGGCAGTCCCTCACCCTGCAGGGACAACAGTGATGCACGCCACGAGCCACCCATGTACGGCACAGAACGCAAGCCGGTCTTCTTGTCAGTCGCAGGTCTTGAATGCCGGCATGGCTGACAGAATCAGACAATCAGCACGGCACCTGCTCAGGTTGCTACCGGAGCGACTATCCTATGTTGAGCTTTCTGCATCGGAAACTTCAAGGTCGTGCGCGGAGTGCTTGATGGCCAACGCAGCAAATATTAGTCGCTTTAGAAACCTTTCCCACTCAGCATTAAGAATCGCAAAGCACTCGCTGCAGAGCGATGCAGGAACAAAGGCACAAAGACTTTGTAATTTTTCATATCCGAATCTGTCATGCCAATGGTACAGAAGTCTGTCTCTAAGACTCTAAGCCCCGTACCATGCATCCCAAAAAGCGAGAAGACTATAAGGCATCACGTGCACATGTCGCCATGTGCTTGCACATGCTTGCTAGTGCCCGGGCCAAAAGCTTGAGAAGCAGCAGCACTGCGGTTCGTGAAACCTGCCAGGTATTCGTTCGGCAAAGCTGTGCCTGCCGGCCTGTTCTTCACTGTCAGCACGGAATTTCATCCCGCATCGATG
>CAJNJA010005591.1:0-17586 GCA_905231915.1 Symbiodinium necroappetens
TGATGGTTTAGGATTTATAGGGTTTAGGGTTTAGGGCGTAGGACTTAGGGCTTAGGATTTATAGAGTTTAGGGGTTTAGGGTTTAGGGGCTTAGGGCTTAGGGTTTAGGTAGAGTTTAACGGTTTAGGGCTTAAGGTTTCGGATTTAGGGCTTGGGGGTTTAGGGGCTTAAGGTTTAGGATTTAGGGTTTGGAGGTTCATGGGTCTAGGTTATTAGGGTTTATGGTTGAGCTAGCTCCTATTCTAGGTTCCCCAGTAATCCCTTAATATGAAGGGTACCCCTTTTCCTAATTTTCGGTTTCAATAAGGAGACCACCAGACAAAACGGGCAAAAGGCGCTACTGGGGAACCCAGTTCCTACAGTTTTGGGTTTTAGGGTTTTGGGTTTTAGGGTGTAGGGTTTCATGGTTCATAAGGGATGGGGTTCAGGGTTGGGGGTTTAGGATTTCAGGGTTTGAGGTTTGTTTAAAGGTTGGGGTTCTAGGCTCTTCCTACAGCTTTATGGGTAGTTCTCAAAATTAGGGTCCCTTTTTTTGGTCCCCCACATAGTACGGCACCCTTATCAAAAGGACCCTAAAAGAGACCCTAATGTAGAAAACTACCCGTATGCTTCATAAGGGATGGGGTTCAGGCTTTAGGGTTTAGGATTTCGGGGCTTAGGCTTAGGCACATAGGGTTCAGGGCTCATAGGGGGCCTTCGGTTTAAGGGGCATCGGGCCCTCATGGACCTTTTTGCTAGGGCTTTCGGCTTAAAGCTTTCAGACGGCCTTTAAGGAAGAAGCTTGCGTAAAACCATAAACCCTAAACCCTAAAAAAACTCTAAACCCTAAACCCTAAACGGAGCTCAAGGCTCTCCCTTCTGGGCTTCTGGGAGCCCGTGGAATCGAAGAGGGTCCCAGACAGGAATCTTAGGGTTTAGGGTTTGGGGTTTGGGGTTTGGGGTTTGGGGTTTTTTTAGGGTTTAGGATTTTAGAGTTTTTTTTGAGGTTTTAGGGTTTAGGGTTTTAGAGTTTTTTTTGAAGTTTTTAGGGTTTGGGGTTTAGGATTAATCCGACATGGCCCTTTTTCCTCCCCCCAAGGTGGGAAACGGGCTTACGACGTGGGGCAGTGGGAACTTATGAAATGGGTTTGGGGTTTGCGCAGTAGTGTATATATGTATATTATATACACATAAGTTATACTCCCTCTAAAGCCAAACCCTAAGCCCAATGCCTTCAACCCCCAAACACTTTGAAGCACCCATCCGTATATACTCCCGATCCCGGAACCCTCCCCCTGACAGAATCTCGCAGAGAGGTAGGCTCAGGTCTGGGGCAGTTGGAACATGTCTGGTAAACAGGTCCTCGACTGTGAAGCTCAGCACGATCAGACCCGAAAGCACCCCTAAACCCTAAACCCTTATCCCTAAACCTTAAACCCTAACCCCTAAACCCTAAACCCTAAACCAAAACCCCTAAACCCAAACCCCTAAACCTTAGTCCCTAACCCCTAACCCCTAAACCCTGATGGTCAATGGAGTGTTAACCCAAGTGCCGGCAAAGTCGGCGAAGGATCCTCTGCAGCTGGCCCGGGAGGTCCAAAACATGTTCCCGTGCGATCTCATCTTAGCTGCCCAGTCCCCTGGCCCAAACAAGTTTAGGGTTTAGGGTTTAGGATTTACGGTGTAGGGTTGAAGGGTTTTCTTGTAGTAGGGGTTTAACATACCAACAAAGGTTTAAAGTTTACCTATTGGGCTCCTAAGTCATCACAGGATCTCAGGTCCCTTCGCAATCGGGCCGAGATGCAGGAAACAATTGTCCAGATACTGAATCGTTGGACTTTCTTTAACTGGAGAAGCGCCGCTTCCTGCAGCAAGTCGCACTCTGCCTTTCAGCACCCTCCCCGATTTTGTTTTCTCATTGGAGTGGGTTTAGAATCATAGCCACACGCTTTATCCTAAACCCGTAAGCTCTAAACCCTAGACCCCTAAACCCCAAACCCTGCATTGGGCTGCGAGCAGACCCTGGGGGCCAAGGCTCGCCTAGAGCGCCAGCACTGGGCTGCCCTGTCGCAACTCCAACATGTTCCAAACGAGCAGCGGTGGGGGCGGGGGGGGGGGAGGTTCTTAAACCCTAACCCTAAACTCTAAACCGTAGATACATGCAGTATTTTCCTGAGTCCTGTAACTACAGGATATCAGTCAGATATTCAGGCCCCGTCTAAAGTAAAAACAACGAACTGCGAGTACCAGAACCTGACACCCCAGTGCCCCAAACAAGCCTGCCTAATACTACCCACATGCAAAAGCATAGAACCCAATGCCGCTAAATCCAAAGCTAGTACAGGGATAGGCGTCTGACAAGCCCAATCTACAAATCACCTTGCATGAAACTTCATAACGAACGTTTAACAAACCCAGTATAGCGTCTGATAACCCCTTTTCAAAACCCTGCAACCACACCCTATGTTTACCAAAAACACGAAAACCAACACCACAAACATCTACATCAACCTTAAGGCTCAAGACCACTAAACCCTGAAGGACGCCTTTCCGGAACCCTTTTTATATGACCCCCGCCACATAAAGCCAGCACCTGCGCCTCCGTTTCCAGAGCCGGTCGGGGAGCACCTAAAATAGGGGGCTTAACAAATAGAACAGAGTCTAGGGTCTAGGGTTTCGGGGCCCTTAATAAATACATGTGAATACCAAAGGGTTTAGGGGTTGGAGGCCGTCAAAAACAGAGTAGGGTTTAGGGATTTAGGGTTTGGGGTTTCTGGACGTTATCATTTTAAATAGGGTTCCACTTCAGGCTTCTATAAGGGATATTGCAGGGTTCGAGTGTAGGGGCCTTTACCATTAGAATAAGGTTCCTTCTAATGGTTTCATTCTATATGGGTTGCGAAAAGGGATACTATGAGGGTTCTGGTATGGGGCCTTAATAACTAGTATAGGGTTTGGGGTGGATATATTATACCAAAAATCAAAGCTATATTAGGAACCTACAGTATTGATAACCATTCAGCCCCTAAGCCGTAAATCCTAAACCCTAACCTAAACCCTAAACCCTAAACCCTAAACCCTAAACCCTAAATCCCTAAACCCTAATCTCAACAAGCTGTTTAGAACCTGTAGGGTTTTGAGGTGTAGGATGTCGAGGGCTTGGGGCCTCGGGACTTAGCTTTTGAGCGTTTAGGATTTTAGGATCTAGGGCTCTTGGGGTTCCTATAAGAAAGAGATAAGGACTTGCGCAGGTTGATCAGAGATTTGTAGGATGTTTTTAGGATGTTTTAAGGTTTAAGGCTGCTGGATGCTTTAGAATTCTAGGTCATGGGTGTTTTTATCAACTGTCAAGGTCTATAGAGGTTGATAGGCTTTCTACTGGTGGTGCTTAGGGGCCTCCTACAGTATGGCTTCGGGGCTTAGGGTTTAAGGTTTTACTTCTTCGGAGATTTTTTCAGGCTTCAGCTGTGAAGGTTTCGGGCGCAGGGTAGTTTTGCAGGATTTCGGCTTTGCGGTTTGAGGGCTTTGAGTGATTATGCTGATAGGGAATTCAGGGGTGTCTAAAATCGCTAGATTTAGGGCTTAAAGTTAAAAGTTTACTGCAGCGGCTGTTAGGCATTATTTTGCGGTGGTTTGGGGATACAGGTAGGGATTACGGCTTTAAGGGATATAGTTCTCTTCGCCGGCCAGATTCGCTGACTGCGTGCTCTCGAGCTGTGCCTGCATGGCACGACTGTCACCACCGCTACGAGCGTCACCCCAGGTCACGACGGAACCATCGCCGAGGATGCCAACAAAAGCTGTCTGACTGGCTTGGATCTGCTGCACGTTCTTCAGCTGATGCTGCACGGCACTACTGTCACCACCAGCATACTTATAACCCCAGGTCACGACAGATCCATCACCAAGAATGGCGGCAAAAGCGGAGTAACTGGCTTGGACCTGCTGCACCTTGACCAGCTGATCCTGCACATCGCGACTGTCACCACCACGGACAGCATCACCCCAAGTCACGACCGATCCATCAGAAAGAATGGCAGCAAAAGCGCCCTGAGACGCTTGAATCTGCTGCACAGTCTTCAGCCGATCCTGCATAGCGCCGCTGTCACCACCGTATCCAGCATAGCCCCAGGTCACGACCGACCCGTCAATACGAATAGCAGCGAAAGCACCACGGTCAGGAATGGTCCAAGAAAAACTGCTGGACACTTGGATCTGCTGCACAGTTTTCAACTGATCCTGTACAGCACTACTGTCACCACCAGAAACCGCATCACCCCACGTCACGACAGAGCCACTGCGAAGAATAGCGGCAAAAGCACTGTAAGAGACATGGATCTGCTGCACATTCCTCAGCTGATCCTTCACAGAACTACTGTCCCCCCCAGACTCGGAACGACCCCAAGTCACAACGGACCTGTCGCCAAGAATGGCAGCAAAGGCACGTCCGTTGGCTTGGATCTGCTGCACATCCCTCAGCTGGTGTAGCACAGCACTGCTGTCACCACCTTCGTGAGCGTCACCCCAGGTCACGACAGACCCATCGCCAAGAATGGCAGCAAAAGCGCGGACGGTAGCTTGGATCTGCTGCACATTCTTCAGCTGACTCTGCACAGCACTACTGTCACCCGCATACCGAGCCTCGCCCCAGGTCACAACAGAGCCATCAGCAAGAATGGCAGCAAACGCGCGGCCATTGGCCTGGATGTGTTGCACATTTTTCAGCTGGCCTTGCACATCAGTACTGTCGCCACCATTCCTAGCATCACCCCATGTCACGACCGATCCATCGCCAAGAATGGCAGCAAACGCATACTCAGTGGCTTGGATCTGTCTCACATTCTTCAACCGATCCTGCACAGCACCACTGTCACCACCAGAGGCGCGATTACCCCAGGTTGCGACGGACCCGTCACCAAGAATGGCCGCAACAGCAGCTCTGGACGCATGGGCTTGGACCCGGTTAATGTGCAAGGTCAGTGAGTCGCCATTCTGCACCCTGGTCTTCTTGATCGGCATGCGTACATCGAGAAGGCTTCCGGATGAGTCGAACAACCGCCCTCTTCCGACTCCAAGCGCATTCTGCGCCCGACGTTTGACTACTTCCACGTCTTCATCCAAGCCGGCTTCAACGGTGGCTGTCTTGCCACTGAGCAGTCCAACTTGCACAGCAATTGACATGAGAGCTTCCGAAAAACGACGCCTGGGCTGTGTAGTGAATATACTAAATGGTGATCCTGATGTGACAGGACGTGATTGAGCCGGCTTCAAAGAACCGGATTGGAGGGTCCGGTATATAGCGGTATATAGTTTAATCGACAATACTTTACACCGGAGATGGAACAGTTGGAGGGACTTCTCCGGACTTCGAACTAACCAGGGAGAAAAACGGTATAGACTTCTATGTCATATTGGCTCCTTTAAGGAACGGGTCCAATAAAGAGTATCCAGAACCCAGATCTATGCCTGTAAACCCCAAAGTGGCAATGCTGAAGCAATGAAGCACATTGAACTCTATATTCGCCTACGCTATGATACCTGTACCTTGAATTTGAGCCATGTAAGCCTAAACATGTGTAAACCTTAAACGCAAAATACTAACAGGCATTAAACCTTAAACACAACACACTAAACTCATGTTATAGGCATTATCTGATCCTGGCCCCCACCCTGAACTGATTCATCTGTTCCAGGAGAAATCGTGCTTGGACCTTTGGCTAGCCGGGGGCCAAAACCATTCATGCTTTCGGGATGGGGTTCAGGTTCGGGGTGTAGGGTTCAGGGTTCAGGGTGTGGGGTTTAGGTAAGAGTTGATGTTGCAGGTTGTCTTGCACGAGGCATTAACATGGACTACTGAGACATAGGGTGTGCTTGTTAGACAAAAGTTTTTAAGGCTTTGTACATGACTGATGAAGTGTTAGTGAGTTCTCACAAAGTATTATTGGAGTCTGTCTTTTCGGGGTTCTACCTCGGAGATCAAGGCTAGTTCTAGGAAAAAGTGCTTCGTGCGAGCTTATGACGAAAGGTACCTGTATGACACTAGTAAACCCTGTGCGATAAACCCTGGACGCCCTAAAACCCACACCACCTTCACACCGAAACACTCATGCCCAAAATCCCTTGCCTTTACAGCACCATGATACCTTAAACCCTAGCTCAAGTGTCCCTCAAGACCCTGACTCACTGACACCTCAAAACTCCTGTCAGGGCCTGTCGCCGAACCTTGTGTCAACCTTGCCAAACTAAAGCACATCTTGCACCCTAAACCCTCTGATGCGTAAGCCCTGAACCCCAAATCAGCCCTACAATAGAAATCCCCTAAACCCTGAACACCCTGCATAAACACAATTCCTCCATGCCGAAAGGCCCGCCCTGCCCATCCACCCTCCTCCTCAAAACCACAGACCTCCGAAGCCAAAGATCTCTGAGCCCTAGACTCTAGACATACTGTTGATGATATACATCCTGCGGTACCCAAAGGACCCGAAACTATGGGAATTATGGTATATTCCTTGTTATGGGTAGTGCAGGATTTATATCATCAACCGTAGCACTGAAGGGCCCCCACTCCGGTGTAAGAGCTGTGGAAGTGGTCGCGGGATGGGTGCCTTTGGCACCTGTCATGAGAGTGAAGGGGTTTTGCTGTTGAGGACAGGGTGTTTTAGAGCTTTGGTACTATGAGTATGGGGTTGGGGTGTAGACACCCTAAACCCTAAACCCTAAACCCTGTAGACCCTAAACCCTACACCCTCCTACACTGTGCATAGGCGCTCTGGCTTCACAAGTTCGGGGTTCGGGCTCGAGCGTTTAGTGCAGGAGTGCTGTTTAAATCCCTTCTCTCAGGGCTCCGTGCCGCAGGATGTAGGGTTTAGGGTTTAGGGTTTGGGGTTTAGGTTTAGGGTTTAGGGTTTAGGTTTAGGGTTTAGGGTTTAGGGTTTGGGGTTTGGGGTTTGGGGTTTAGGGTCTTCTCGTGCTCAAGATGACGATGAAGGTATCTTGACTTAGCAGTAGCAGGTCTTGCTGCTTTCTGTGCTTGCTTTTCCCCTTAATCAGGTTCACCTTTTGGTTCCCCGGTCCATAAACCCAATTCGTATGTACTTTGATCCCGAAGTACCGCTACAGGGATTACGTGACTACATTAAGGCAAAAGTATGTACTATTTGGGTACATGGGTAGTTCTCTAAAGTAGGGTCCCCTTTTAGGTCCCCAATATAGCACGGCACCCTCATAAAAAGGACCCAAAAGGGACCCCATTTTAGAAAACTACCCACATGGAGCCTGAGGGTGAAAGACTCTCCAGAGCCCCAAGCCTTGTCCGCTTCTGCCAAGCTCGGGAGCGCCTGGCACATCAGGGCTTCGGTGGGCTTCGGGCTTTTTGGGCTTAGGTGTTTAAGGTTGTTTAGGGTTTTGGGTTTGGGGGTTTAGGGTTTTGGTTGGGGGGTTTAGGGTTTTGGGGTTTAGGGTTTTGGGGTGTAGGGGTTTAGGGGTTAGGGGTTTAGGGCTTTGGGGTGTAGGGGTTTTGGGGTTAGGGTTTAGGGGTTAGGGGGGGCGACTTGCAGGGTGCATGTAGATGCAGTGCTGGCACCCCTTAAGTCCCAAACCCAACCTCAAACAACCACTCTTCGATAAAGGCTTGCATACCCTTAAGCGTTTACATTAACAGGAGCCCACTACCCGGACTCCTAAAAAGTAACAGCGTCATTGATAATTACTACTAATGATAAGGATCCTACTCTCTGTGGCTTCTTATTAAGATCCCTTCTGAAACTCAAACGTATACTGGTTCAAAGGGCTACATTCTACGACGATTTTGGGCAGAGGCTAAACCTTGCGCTAAACGCCCCCCGGGGGCCCCACCTAAACGTCCTAAACACCTGGACGATACCTTCTTTTCGGAGCTAGGATTAGGGGCACCTTGGGGATACAGACCCTCTCAATAAGGTCCCCTTTAAGAGAGCCAAACGTGGGCATAAAAAGGGTCCCCTTTCAGGGGTCTCCCTTATTACTAGCTAGGAATTTAGTCCCCAAACCCTGAAGCCCGAAACACTGAACCTCCAAGCCCTGAGTAAATCCCCTGCTGGAAAGTTCGTGGATGGATATGTATATTAGGGTTTAGGGTTTAGGGGTTTAGGGTTTCGGGGATTAGGGTTTAGGGATACATACAATAATGAGGGCCATAAATGAACCCAAACCTTAGTAAATTCCACAACACACAGAAAGGAAAAACTGTACCAGCCCTCATAAGTCCTTGAACAAATCCCTGTGAAGTCGTTCTAGAAACCCTAAACCCCTGCTCCGCTAAGCCCCGAAACCCCAGCCAAACCCTAAACCCTAAACCCAAAACCCTAAACCCTACAAACCCTAAACCCTAAACCCAGGAAAGCTCCGGGAAGCCTGCGCAGGTTGACCATTGGAGCGCGACGAACTCCGCAGCCTACCAGGACTGCGTCCAAACACTTGGACCCCGAGCCAGTTTAAGGGAAGGGTTTAGGGTTTAGGGTTCAGGGTTTAGGGTTTAGGGTGGCAACGCCCTAAAGGATTGTAGGGAACCCAGACAACTCAGACAACCCAAAACTAAGGAATACTATTCCTGAATGTATTCGAGGATTTCATATTAGGATATGTGGGGTATTGCTGAATTCGGGGATGCTATTACGGTTTTGATGGCTTTAAGGGATGTTTAGGGCGGTAGGGTGAAGGAATCTTCCCGACAGAGCCAACTCTGCTGGAGAACATGTGCCTAGGGTTTAGGGTGCACTATTTAGGGCCAGGGTGGATACTGCCCCTCACCAACTAAATGCTGCATCGTATTTTTGAAATTATAAAAAGAAAATATTTAGCTACACATATGTTTATAAACAAAGGGCTGAATATAAATATGTATGGTTGCATACATATATATATATATACACACACACTTGCACACATATATATATATATGTATGTATGTATGTATGTATGTATGTATGTATATATAACATCTTATGTGTGTATACTTTTATAGATAACTGTAGTTGTATGTGTGTATATATATACACAAAGAGAAAGGGTCCTTAATAGTCCCGGAAATGGACTGTTGCTGTCTGGGGACAGTACCCAATCGATACTCGTCTTCAGACCTAACCGGTCTTTTCCTGGATTTGATCAGAGACTGGTGCACAAGCACGAACCTGTCTCGATGATCCAGTAGTGTGTGAAACTGAAGCTTGGAACAGCCACTGCATACCAAGTTGCACATCCGAAAAACTCTCTGACGGGGTCAGAAGATTAATCAGCAGTCATATATGTATGTGTCGTATGTGTGTGTGTGTATATACCTATATATATATATGTTCAACGATCCGAGCCTGGTTGTGCGAATGGCCGCAGATTGATATTCATTGTCTTGGGCACGTGTCGGCTTCAAGGTTAACTGAACTGCTCTGAACAAAACCTCAACTCCAGCGAACACCTCAGATGCGTTAGATTTCACGCCGCCAATGCACAAACAGATGTCCAAGACGTAAACAAGCAGACCCAAGCTAGTCCGACAACAGAACAGCAATTTCACAGCAAAGCCTGAACCCTTTCCACTGGTCTAGTCTTACTGCTTTTTTTATCATTTACTACTACGACTACTACTACCACAGCAACAACAACTACTACTACTACGACGACTACTACACTGCTATTCCTGCTGCTGCTGCTGCTGGTACTACCACCACGACCGCTACTGCTACCGCTGCTGCTACTCGCACCACTACTACGACGATGAGGAGGGCTCAAAGCCTCTAAAACCGAAGGGTTCCACTATAGAGCCCCAGAACGTGTCCAAGATGTCTGCACCCTCATGCATTCTGCACGAGGGGAGCTGATCTCGAAGCACGTGTTCTTGTCTTGGAGATGCCGGTGGTCGGGTCTAGCTAAAATAGCTTGAAAGGTCTGTGCTGGGTCTCCGGTCACAATTAAGTTGAAGGTGGTTAAACCACGACCAATGTAGGTGCCTTAATAATTAGAATAGAGTTTTGGGGTATAGTAGACTATAGTTATAATAAGGACACCCCCAGAACTATAGGAATTTATTAAAGCCCCTATATTAGATCCTTGAATCTCGACCTATGGTGTACAGCGAAGCTTCAAGTCGAACCCTGCAGACGCGCTGGCGAGAGGCCAAACAATAAGAGTTCAGGGTTTATAGTAAACCCCAAAAAGTTGGAAACCGGATTAAGGACAACTAGTGCTGGGAGCCCCTTATCCCTTATGCATTACTCTTAAGGATTGAGGCTATTGGGTTTCCAACTTTTGTGCTTCTACTGTAGTGCTTAGGGTTCAGGGCTGAGGGGCCGTTGCTGGTTAAAGATATGTCAAGATCAGCCCGTCGGAAGTGGGGACACCAACTGTATCCGACCTAATCGCTTCGGGATTGGGGGGGTTAAGTTTCTGTTGCTTTTCTTGTTGTTTAGCAGAGTCCGTGGGCTGTAGGTCCTACACTTTTTAAATTTTATAGACAGGAAACCTCACACCTCCTGAGACCAGAAACGACCTTCAGTCGGAGTCTGCCTAAAACCTCTGTATCCTCAAGCACCTCCTAATCCTAGTGCTAGTTCTTAGGTGTAGGGTTCAGGGCTTCGCATCGAAAGGAGGGTCCCTTTAGCAACCTACCGGCAAACTCCACTAGAGTGACACAATCATCCGTCCGTTAACCATTCCTGCGAGCCCGGGCCAGCGACCCCAAAATCCCTCCAAGCTTGACGGGGCCTGCCATGGTCTTGGGGGGAGTTTAGGGTTAAGGGGTTAGGGTTTAGGGTTTTAGGGTTTAGGGTTTGGGGCTTCAGGATTTTAGGGTTAAGGTTTAGGGTTTCTGGGCCTGGGGTTTCAGGGTTTCTGGGGTTTCCGGGTTTAAGGATTTCGAGTTTGCGGGTCGTTTCATATAGCGGCCTTAAGAAATAGGGTGTTTATGACCTGGATTAAGGATAAGGTTTTGGGTTTAGGGTTCAGGGTTTAGGGCTTTAGGGGCTCTAAGAATGAGAATGGGGATGATGGCACTTCATAGCTATCGTTATAGCAAGGAGCCCTAAGGAATAGTATTGACTTGGTAGTTATTTAGGCTTCTGTACTATAAAGGACCCTATAATGTCAGGAACCCTATGATTCGACGGTGCCCTAAACCCTCTTGGTTGGCCCCTAAAAGCCTGTAAATTTCATTCGAAATTAGGATCCTCTTGTCTTAGGCCCAGTAAGAGAACCTGTAGAATGGCCCAGAGGCCTACCTAACCCTAAATCTATAAAGCACCGTACTTAAACAAAAAATCCTTCAAGGAACCCTCAAAGGGAACCCTATTCTAGAACCCTCTGGCACCCTAACATCTAGCATGGCCCAAAGGCCTACCGCACCCTAAACCGCATCAGAGATTTGGGAATCTCCGGCTGTTTCATCGATAATAAAAGGGCCAGGGTTAGGGTAAAGGGTTCTAGGGTTTAGGGCTTTTGAGTTTAGGGTTTGTTCACGGCTTACACCCCTACTTGTTCAACCCGACAACCCCAACCACAAAGTGCAAACCTAAAGGTTCCGAAGACTCTGAAAACATGAAGTGGCAAAGCCACGAGGAGTCTCGTGCTGTCTACGTAGGTTCTAGGGCCCTAGGGCTTAGCCGAGGGCATCCTGAATACTAAAGTTGCTGAACCCAAAACCTAAACCCTAAATCCTAAACCCCTAAACCCTTAAGCCGCTAAACCCTAAACCCCTAAACCCCAAAATCCTAAACCGGCAAATTTCCTATGGATCAGGAATGATACGGGGGGGGTCAGGATTAGGGCTTAAGTCTTAAGTTTTGGTGCATCCCACATCTACCTGGGGATCCCAATAGCCTACTGTTTTTTTGTTTATAGGCTTTGGGGTTTAGGGTTTTGGGGGTTGGACCCTATCAGTAAGGGGTCATACCTACTGTTATGTAGGGTTTGGGGATACAGGTACACTCTCAAATAGACACAACAAGTCCTTCATCCCTTCGCAGAGACACTCCACAACGCCGAACTCTAAGCCTAACCCTTGAGCACTAATTCATTCTGCAAGCGCCGAACCCGAGACCCCATATCGCCAAACCCTGAACCCTAACACTAACTACCCGAACCCTATCCTAGGATCCTTGGTGACCTAGGAACTAAAAAAAAAGTGCTCCCATTCTGGCATTAAGTAGTTTCACAAGCAAACTAAGACACTAAAAACAGCGGAAGGGGCCTCGCTCTCAGCCCTAAACCCTGATCACCCAAACTCGAATCCCCCAAACCCCGAAACACTAAACCCGAAACCAGAGATCTCCCCAATGGAGCCCTTTCCTCGAGCCCCAAGGCAGCCCAGAAGCACAGGTTTTGTACAGGAATCTTTCGTTTAGGGCTTAGGGCTTAGGGTTTAGGGTTTAGAGTCCTGTTAGACTGCGGCCCAAACGACAAGGTAGGTATAGTCCTGGAAATTGACGAGAAAAAAGTAAACCTTGAACTCTAAATTGCTGAACCCCAAAACATAAAAGTCCCTTTCCGGACCCCGATTACTTGGATCATAGATACCTTAACTGGAGACATACATCAGTACAAGTATAGTCTACCTCCATTACTTACAACCCCAGTTTTTTACTTACAAAGTAAGTCCCATGACCCTGCGAGTTGGGGGAACTCCTGGAAGGCTCAGGGGTGCCAGAGGCTGATCCCGGGACGCCCTCTGCCCCCACCGGCTTGAAACTCAGGACCGTCGCTGCTGCGGCCTAGGGTTTAGGGTTTAGGTTTCAGGGTTTAGAAAGTTTAGGGTTTAGGCTTTAGTAAGGTTTTAGGGTTTAGAAAGTTCAGGGTTTGGGGTTTAGGGTTTAGGTTTAAGTGTTTAGAAAGTTTAGGGTTTGGGGTTTTGGGTTTAGGGTTTAGAAAGTTTAGTGTTTGGGGTTTAGGGTTTAGGGTGTATTGCTAAGAGGGCACAGGTGATCCCGGATTGGAAGCGTAGGATTTTTTCTGATAGGACTACTGCAGGATTTCATCCCTGACTGCAGGCACATGATTTCGTGTAGACTCCTAAACACTAAACCCTAAACCCTAAAACCTAAACCCTAAACCCAGTCGGCTTCATTTTCTGATCTGAAGACACAGAATCCTTATGCCAGAAGTGCTGGGCTCTCGGGTAAGATCCTCTAAGGCTTTGGGGCTTCTTAGGGTTTTGAGGATTCAGGGGTGGAGGGTTTACGGTTCAGGGTTGTGGTGGATTTACGTAGGGCCGTGGGAGACGCAGATTCCGAGAGACGTGTCGAGTAAGACCACTGGACCTGGAAACCTAAACTCTATAGTGGCATAGTAGACATCAAAACACTATCAAACTACTAACACTGGACAGCACACCAAAAATGATCTCACACGGTGTTTCAACCCTACATCCCAAACCCAGACTGAACCAGAAACAACAAGACTTCCCATACTACGCCCTGTCTTACCCCTTTACCTTTTCAAGAACCTGACATAGCCGAGGCATGATTGACATAGCCGAGGCATGATTGGTGGATTCACTTGTCATTATACCTTGGATATGCCAAGCAAAGCAATACCATGCACGAACTCGGAACAGAAAACATTGCTGCTTTGCCAGGGAAGACCCCCCAAATAGAGCAAGAGCACCCAGCAATCCAAGCCCAACATATTGCAGCAACCTCACTGAGAATAGGGTTAGTTGGGGTAATCTAAAATATGTCCTGAATCCTGAACCACATAGTATTACCTACACCCTAAGCCCTACTTCTGTAAGTCTTAGATTCTTCTAAAGCATATACCCAAGAACCATTTAGGAGGAACCCTAGAGCAACCAGGATCACCCACAGGAGCGCCAGAACCTACCCAAGACCTGCTCTTTCGTAGGGGTTTAGGGTTTATAGGGCTTATAACAACAAGCCACAAACAAGAAGGTTCTGGCAGTAAAAAGGGGCTCTTCCCATCCCCAAATATGCGTGGAACTGCAGCGGGAGCCCGATTTTCGGAAGCGCTAAGACGAGTCGTAGCGGAAGTTTGCACAGCACTGTGGCAGGAGCACCATTTTGGCAGGCGAACATGCACGTGCCGGACGGGACTGTGGCGGAAGACGATGCTCATCCCAAAAAGAAACCCTGGCCTCAACCTATATACCCTATAAACACCTCCAACTCAGCATCTATACCCTATCAACACCTTCAACTCAACCTATATACCCTATCAACAACTCAGCCTATGTACCGTATAAACACCTTCAACTCAACCTATACCTGGGACTCTACTTACTACAGGTTTATGGGTTCTACCTATTAATTACAGGGTAACTGCTGCTAAACTGTAGGCAAAGAGACTTACAGGCATACCCTATACACACCGTCTTCAACTCAACCTATGTACCCTATTAACGCCTTCTACCTTGAAGCCTCAAAGTCAAAAACACAAAATTCAACGAAACACAGCCTTCGAGCCCCTTAACTCCTAAACCCCAAGATCCTAAACACTAAAGTTTCGAAGCCTCATTTAACACCCTGAGCCCTTGAAACCCTATGAAAAAGCGCCAATCTCGCGACCTAAGTCATGGGGCCCGGGCTGCTGCTCTGGGCTGCTTTGCAGCACCGTCGCATCGATGGCAGCCGCCGACCTCCGTTGAAGCTTCTGGAGCACCGAAAAGCCCTAAACCCTAAACCCTCAACCATAATTACCCATAGGCCCCCAAGTAGTTCCTTTTTATGGTTTACATTTAGAATCCTTTTAGGTAATCCCAAAAAGGAACTACTCAGGGGCCTATGGGTAAACCCCACTCCCTAACCCCTACAAACCCTAAACCCCTATAAACCCTATAAGCCCTAACCTAAACCCTACGGTGGGGATTGGTGCTCGGATCGAGTTGTCGGATCCAAGTGCCCCAACAGTGAGAGGTTACAGGCACCAAAAACCGTTCAGAGGAATGTTTTTGGAAGCTAAAAATTTAGGGTTTAGGTTTTAGGGTTTAGGGTTTAGGGAGCCCCAAACTAGCAAGGGTAATTATTTAGGCCCCTGTATTAGGCTTAGATGATTATGGTTTAGGTTTTAGGCCCTCGGTCCTCAGGGGCGACAATCCCGTTCCAAATAAAACTATGCCGGGTTCCGGTTTAAGGCTTCGGCTTCAGGCGTGAGTGACTTATAAAACCCTACCATTTGGACGCTTGGATCCCGAGGGTGAGTACTTGGAGGGTCACTGTACTTATACGTATAAGCCAGGCTCTGCGCATTTTAATTGGGGTTATGTATAGCAGGTGCACCTGAGAATCTGCTCCTGGAAGCTGTTCACCGGGCGCATTGCTGGCGCACCCGCGCCCATAGCGACCTTTCAGGCAGGACACACACGGTTCGGGATTGAGGGTTTGCAGGGTTTCGGGTGTACTTAGAGCTACCTTCAGCGGAGGGAGCCTAGCCTTCTTTTTTGTTGAAAGGGTAAACCAAGGGCCTGCATAAATTTAATTAGGTTTCTGGTATAGCATGCTTTTCAAGTTTGATAAGGAGCGCAAAGGCTTACTGTTGCTCAGACTCAAGTCCGGACAACATATGGCAGGTGGGCGAAATATTGCATGGCACCCCTTCTTAACATTGGTTCCGGGAAGCCTTCGACACCAGCTTGTTCGAACGACCGACTTATTGCAACGACTGGCCAACAACCTGCGACAATGTTACAACGGGGTTCCGAAACCCTAAACCCTAAACCCCAGATTTCGCCCATCCACCGTAAGGCTGCTGTGGCCGATAACCTGAAGCCCAATACTGTACTCGTGATGGTTCCCTTTACACCCATAGCTAGGCCCGCATAATAAACACTTAAAGGCGGAGAGAGAGTGCATGGCTATTGAGAGTTTGATGCAGCGACTGAGTGACGCGTTGATGGAGTGATTGACCAAATCATGAGACATGATGGCCGGATTGCGTGGGTTCATCGGTTGATTACATGATAGATTTGTGCATTGGACAGCTGCCTGCTGGCTAAAAAATGCCGGCTACTGACGCAGTTGCTGCTGATCAAGATGTGATGACTGACGAGGACATGACATTGAGAGGAGTTCCTTGGTCAATGCTGCTGGGAGCACACCTACCCTCGACGACCTATCTCCATGGCCCACCAACAGAATCTAGGCTGAACGAAAACAGTAAACCAACTTATGCTCTAAGCGTCCATGTGCGCCTAAAGTCTATGCTTTGCCCCTGAAGTATCTAGATTGGAAGCCCTGTAAGGGCCTATTCGTTTGCTATAGGTGCATGGGCACTGCGGGCGAGCCAAGGCATCCTGATGCATAGCCCGCCTCGCGTGCAAGAGGCGTAACACCATCGCCTGTGGAAAGCTTGTAGGGCTCATGTTCAGGGTTTAGGGTGTAGAGCTCATGTTTAGGGTGAGGGTTTAGGGTGTAGGGCTCATGTTTTTTTTTTATTTGGGTTTTAGGGTGTAGGGCTCATGTTTCAAGAGTTGGGGTTTCGGGGAAGGGGCTGCCTAACAAAGTGTTCTAGCGCTCGACTTGAATGTTTGGACTGGAAGGTTTGGAGGGCTGGTAGAGGTCTTTAGTTCTGTGAAACATCAGCAGGAAAGCATCATAGTTGCAATATGCCACTACTCGGATAACTTAGCCAAGGTGGCTCCATAAGGACCTTTCAAAACCCTGTGAAGACCTATCAGGGTTTAGGGTCTACACTACAATACCGAGAGACGCCTTTACGAACCCTTAACCTTGTAGAAACGCTGTCGACTTATAAAGACGAATATGTAAAACCCTTATAGAAACAGTGCACAAACCCTACATAATAGTTTGTGACTTTACACAAACTGCACAAACTTATAGAATCTTTGCAGAAATTCTATTCGAAGCAAGGGGCAAGCTTTGGAACTCTTCAGAGAACCCGTGTAGAAACCCTGTTCGAAAACCGGCCCATGATAAATCCTGAGCCCTGAAACCCTAAAACCTAAAAATCCAAACCCCAACCAACAACCCTAAACCCTGAAGCCCCCCTTCCTAAACCCTAAACAGTCCTTTGTGAAACCCTTAAGTCCCTTAACAGTCTCCCAAAACGCCTCCTGCGAGCATGGCTTGCAG
Organism: Symbiodinium necroappetens; assembly: GCA_905231915.1. Taxonomy (NCBI): domain Eukaryota; class Dinophyceae; order Suessiales; family Symbiodiniaceae; genus Symbiodinium; species Symbiodinium necroappetens. The sequence continues at coordinate 17,049 of CAJNJA010005591.1, forward strand.
CGCCGTGTCAAAGCTCGGACCTCCGGAGGTTCTTTTTGAGGGTTCCTGTAAGGGAACCTATAAGGGTTTCGGGTTCAGGGTTTAGGGGTTTCGGGGTTTAGGAGTTCGGGCTCATTGCTCAAAGTTTAGGGTGTAGGGAGCTATGAAGGACTAGAATTAGGGGTCTATGGAGGGCTATATGGGACGATAGGGGAACTATAATATAAGGGACCATATAATTGAGTTGTAAGTTGAGTTGTAAGGGACTGTAAGGGTTTGGTACTTTTAGGAGGCTGTTAGGACTTATGGGTTTGGGCTTGGGGTGTCCGTAAGGTTTAGCGTTGAAGGTTTCGGGTTTAGCTGCATGGCGTTCCTTCCTAAGTGTTTAGATTCATTGTTATCTTATCCTTGCTTAGACGGTGGGAAAAGGCTTGCATGGGGCTTCGTAAAGGATGTACAAGCCATTACAGGGTGCTGGGTGCTTTAGGAGGTCCAAGTAAGGAATTAGGGTTTACGGGGGCCTTCGAATGAACATGCCTTTTTTTTTTTTTTGGGGGGG